>MU968480.1:2297051-2519494 GCA_034641835.2 Pinus albicaulis | reverse complement strand
AAAATCCCAAAGTGGGATTAATAATGGGATTAATAATGCCAAAAGAAACATTTGTGTTTATGTTTATGCTTTGTTGCTGGCCTCTTTATGTTTATTCCTCGGTAAATTGTTTATTATTTTTGCCGTAATTTCTAACAAATGGTATCAGAGCCATTTTGGCTTCAGAGGGACGCTTCTGTGGCCAAGGTTTTTATGGCTTCATGGATGGAGATATTTGATTGCAGATCAATAAAATGAAATTCTCGATCTAAAAAGTAAAAGGAAGCACTATGTTTTCAACTTGTGTTTGTAGTTCGTGGTGATCTAGATATGAAACTAGATCGTTGAGGAAGATGAGTGCATTCTGGGTGGAGAACCCAGTGCGTGGACTTGATAGCATGAGAAATTTCATGGCTTTGGCGATAGTACAAGTAAAATGGAATCTCTGGTGAATGTTAATTGAATCGTGTAATCTAGCGCAAGATTGCTGGAAGTGATCCATGAACAGAAGTTGTGGAAACATGAGGATATCTTCCTTGATGGAGAGCGATATGCCATACATGGAAGCTATTGAGGTAGACATTTTCGTTGTCTGGCTCACGAGGACCCTGCAATCACTGAGAGTCATTGACGCCATGATAAACTATAGATCTATTTCTAGATTCATTTCTGGATATTTCTAGGATTCGAGCCAAGTACGTAGATAAATAATCTAGTTTCGCACAATCATTTGCTAAAGCGTTAAAGCACTGTGAGCAGGTGGAGCACTACGATGAGGCGGTGTTGGCGAAGGAGAGTTAAGAATTCCATCAGGGGCGTAGCGCAAACCATGGAGAAATGTTGAAGCTGCACTCATGTCCAACCAAAGTTCATGAAAATTAGAGTTGGCCACACGGAGATTTATGTGCAGAAGTCATTAATCAAATTCTAAACCAACATTTTCACCGCTTAGAATGAAGGCAAAAAACTAGAAATAATGTTGGGGGTGTGAGCAGCGCGTTGAATGTGGAGACCCAGTATCCATGGAGCTTGTGTCAAAGGTTTTTGAAGTCCACAATGGTAAGTCTCAGCATGAGGAGCATTCAACTATCTGAGCGTAGAGTAAGAACCACCAACAACGACGCCATGGATATCATTGAGCGGTTTAGGTAGTGGCAAAGGAAGTCTATGAAGCCGAGGAGTGACTTCCCAATGGTCGTGAGTGAAGGATGCTTGGTGGAAGCCCAGAGCATCTACTTCTAGCTAGACAAGATGGTGGTCATCCTCGCACAAAGAAGATCTGGCAATTTTAGAAGTGGCAAAAGCTCGACTCTTGTGAGACCTCGGGTTTTCACAGACGATATCGAGGAAGTATTAAAGGTTTATGTTTTAGTGCCATACGACTTTGGAGAGGTGAATCATGGATTTTGAGTAAGGCTCCAAGTGATGGAAGGTCATTAAGAGGAAGAACAGCCTTTGTACCTATGAAGGTGTTGGTGAATGGAAAATTTAATGGCTACATGGTAAACTTAAATGCAGAGTCTCACAGAAGAAGAACAAGGGCTCTTTTCCTCAAACCAAACTGATAGGACATGAGGATTCTGAAGAGTAAAAATTGGGATTTGAAACTCCATAATGGAGGTTCATAGGTAGTATGACCTTAGGAGTAAGAAAACTCAATATGCCTCCCAAAAGAAAAAATTAGAAACTGTTGTTAGAAAGACCCCAGAAAATATCCTTAAGAAAACAACATAAAACACCACCACAATGGCTAAGAAATTTGATGAAAAAAAAGACAAAACTATCCAGCAAAATGGTGACCCAAGTTTCCCTAGTACATCAACTAGTGGCCCTGGAAAAACTGCTGAAAATACTATGTGTGATAAAAATGATGTAAATATACCAAGAACACTAGCACCTTTTCAGTTTTTAGGGTGAGATTCCCAAGATCAAAATAAGCATACCTCTTGTTGAACTAGTAACTTGGGATGTATATAGGTCCCAAATGTTGAAAGCTTTGAACATAGGAAATGACACTGACACTCTAAACCTAACTGATGACAAACCAGAGTTGTTGTTTGGACCTGAGGTAGAGGGAAAATATCAAGAAGGAGTTTTCCCTCCATTCTATGTCAGCTTAAGCATTCATGACAAAATCTTGCACAATGTTATGCTAGACTCTGGTGCCTCACATAATCTCATTCCCAAGGTAGTGATGGAGAGATTTGGCCTCGAAATAACCAAACCTTACAAAGACTTGTACTCTTTCGATTCAAGCAAAGTCAACTGTTTGGGTCTAATCAAGGATTTGTGTGTCAATATGGAAAAAATACCAGTTAAGAGCTTAGTCATGGGAATTGTAGTGGCTGACATTCCCCTGAAGTATGGCATGATTTTATCTAGATCATAGGGAGCCAAACTCCAAGGAAACCTCCAAATTGATATGTCCTATGCTACCATCTCGGTCTTTAATCAAACAAGGATATTGTACCAGGAATCTCACATGAAGTATATGGTTAGCAGCCAAGATAGGACAAACAACACCCCTATTTATTGTATCCATTCATACCTTGAATCATTTATCTTGTACAATGAAGAATACATTAATGAACAAGTAAATGAAAATGAGAAAGAGCTAGGCCTACTAGAACAGTCAAACCAAACAGAAATTGAAGAACATGATAGCCAAAACTCTAGCAGTCCTAAAAAACAACATAATGGTGAATCTGAACTTGAAACACTTTGGAGCATGAGATTTGATGGCTATTGTGGAAAATCTGGTTCAAGAGCTAGTGTTTGGATACACAACAAAAATGAAGGCCACTCCTACAAACTAGATTTCCAATGCACAAAAAATATTACAGATTATGAAGCTCTTCTCCTTGGTTTACATTTTCTTAAAAACATAGGAGCTAAGAAGATTTATGTTCAAGGAGATTTCGATTTGATCATTAGGCATGTTAAAGGAGAGTGCTCAGCCAAAAATCCTAGGCTAAGAGAATATAGGAATGTTGCCTTAGACCTCCTGAAAACTTTTGAGAAGTATGAACTTATCTCTATCCCTACAGCTCAAAACTACCTTGCCAATGATCTTGCCTTTGCTGCCAGCACTTCCCAAATACCTCATGCCAATGAAAAATAAATAGTAGAAGTCAAGTGCAGACCAATAGTCCAGGATAACATAGATTATTGGCAAGTATTTGAAAATCACAAACAAATTGAAAACTTCTTGCAACCTAAAACTAAGTTTGAAATGTCAAAATTAGACTTAATCCATCAAGAAGATTGTTTTTCTGAAGAACAAGCCCTTAAAATAGAGCTGCCTTGTACTGCTGATATAAATCTGCTAGAGCACCCTCTTGAGGTAGAAGAGTTTGAAGATTTATATCAAAAATACGTTGAAGTGTTAAAATGCAAAGATAACTCATTACCAAGAGGTCTTGCCCCATTAGAAGAGTTTTTTGATTTTAATGATGTTGCCAGAAAGCCAAAAATGGAAACCACTAAGACTGATGTAGAAGAATGCAACATAGGAGGCATAAAAGAACCCAAAATGATCAAGCTATCCAAAACACTCCCTCCTCACATAAAACAAAAATATATAGAGTTTTTCAAAGAGTCTAAAGATGTTTTTGCATGGGGGTATGAGGACTTGAAGTCCTATGACACAAGCATTATTCAACATAAGATTCCTCTCAAGGAAAATCAGAAACCATTCAAGAAAAAATTGAGAAGAATAAACCTCGTCCTAGTGCCTCTAGTTGAGAAAGAGATTAAAAATATGTATGATGTTGGGATCATAGTCCCATTCAGGTACTCAAAATGGGCCTCAAACCTTGTGTCAGTTAGGAATAAAATCGGGGAGATTAGGCTATGCATAGACTTTAGAAACTTAAACAAAGCCTCCCTGAAATACAACTACCCTTTATCTAATATGGATCATATACTTCAAAGGGTGTTAGGTTATAAGAGAGTATCATTGCTTGATGGTTTCTTAGGTTACAATCAGGTACTAGTACTTCCAACTGATCAGCACAAAACTACTTTCACCACACCTTGGAGAACATTCATGTATGTAAAAATGCCATTTGGGTTGATGACTATGGGGGCTACTTTTCAAAGAGCCATGGACATATTTTTTTCCGAAGACATAGGTTACTTCATAGTGATATACCTTTATGGCATCATTGCCTATTCTAAAACTGATGAAGAACACCTAGTTCATTTGAGAAAGGTCTTTGAGAAGTGTAGGAAGTATGGCCTATCTTTGAATCCTAAGAAAACACTATTTGGTATTCAAGAAGGAAAACTCTTAGGCCACATCACATCTAAAGAAGGGATAAATATAGACCCCAAAAGGATTGAAGGTATATTATAGATCAGCCACCCTAGGAACATTAAAGAGCTGCAATCTTTCATTGGAAAGATCAACTTCCTAAGAAGGTTCATACCAAACCTTGTTGAACTCCTAAGAAACATCAAAAACATGCTGAAAAGGGAAGTAGGAGTCAAGTGGAAAATCGAAGCCAAACAATCCTTTGAACTGGTAAAATGAGCACTCACCTAAACACTAGTTCTAATCAGCCTCGAATTTACCAAGGATTCCTTCATTTTCTCCTTTGCATCAGAACACACTATGGCTGCAGTATTTCTTCAAAAGAACATGATGGGACAATAACATCCCATAGCTTTCTTCAACAAGGCATTGAGGGATGCACGTCTAAATTATAACATCATGGAGAAACAAGTATTTGCCTTGATCAAAGCATTGAAAGACTTCATAGTTTACATTTTTCACTCCTATGTCATTGCTTTTGTTCCCCATATAGTTGTTAAAGACATTCTAAATCAGGACCCTGATGGTAAAAGGGGTAAATGGATTGATATTGTCTTAGAATATGATTTAGAAATTAGACCCGCTAAACTGATTAAAGGACAAGGACTTGGCAAACTCATGGATGAAGCAAATTTTCAAACATTAGACATAAACATGTTACATTGTTTCGATGAACACGAGGAACTGGTGACTCCACTCATTGAAGAAGCATTCCTGAACTCACTATGGTATGATGATATAGTGTATGTACTTGTTAATCTAAATTCTCCTCCTACTTTGTCCAAAACAAAAGATAGATTTTTGAAACAAAAAGCTTTAAATTTATGCATTGTAGATAAAACTTTGTATTGGAAAAATTATGTTGGAATCTTGCTTAAATTTTTTCTTGAATACGATGCAGATAGAATCATGCATGAGTTTCATGAAGGAGAGTGTGGAGGTCATCTCTACTGGAAAACCACAGCCAAAAAAATCCTTAGAGCTGGTTACTATTGGCCCACTCTTTTCCCTGACATACACAAGCTAGTTGCAACTTGCCATAGATGCCAAATATTTGATGGCAAGAGAAAACTACTACCTTTTCCATTGCATCCTATCAGTTTTGAAACTCATTTTTAATAGTGGGGTTTAGATTTCGTTGGAGAAATCCGCCCTGCTTCATCTGCCCAACACAAGTGGATCCTTACTACCACTGATTATTTCACCAAGTGGATAGAAGAAATCCCCTCAAGGAATGCCACTGGCTTAGTCATCATAAAATTCCTTGAAACCACCATCTTGTCCAAATTTGGCTGTCCTAAAAACATCATCACTGATAATGCTACCGAATTTAAGTCCAAGAGAATGGTGGAATTTTTCTACAAGTACCACATCACAGTAGGGCACTTTACCGCTTATTACCCTCAAGGTAATGGACTGGCTGAGTCCTCTAACAAAATTTTGGTGAACATAATCAAGAAGCTATTGGAAGAGAACAAAAATTCATGGCATAGCAAAATAGTGCATGCACTATGGGTTGATAGACTAACAACCAAGAAATATATCAATATGACTCCCTATCAACTAGTGTATGGCATGGATGCAGTTTTCCCAACATCCTTGGGAGTTCCAGTTATGAAGCTTCTTCAAGAGGTGCAATCAGAAGAGAATGATATGCAAAGGAGGCTGAACCAAACCATTCATTTGTAGCATTAAAGGGAAGAAGTTTACAAAAGAACACAAGCAGTGCAAGAAAACATCAAGAATATCTTTGATAGAAGGACCAAAGCCAATGATTTCTAGATCAAAGACAAAGTTATGAAATGGGATTCAAGGAGAGAGGACAAAGGCAAGCATGGAAAATTGAAATCATTTGGAAGGGTTCTTACATCATCCATTCAGTTAGAGGTAGCAATGCTTTCTTTTTACAAGAGTTGGATGGAGTAGAGTTATTTGGAGGTCATGTTAATGGCAGGATGCTAAAGCACTATTTTTTTCAAGATTCCTAGTTTGAAGCTTTCATTCATTGTACATAACATTGATTGATGAAAAATCAGAAAAAAAAAACAAAAAAACAAAGAAAAGAAGAAAAAGAGGGCAGGAAAAAAGACTAGGTACAACCCCATACCAAAAAAAAAAAAGGGTGTTGCTGAAAGTGTGCAAGCCAAATTGCCACTACTGTTGAGAAAGAAAGTCTTGTTCATTCATCTAGCCTAATCATGACTAAACCTGTTTTAAATTTCTGCTAATAGGTTAGTGAAAGAAGACTTGTCAAACCATTTAAGCTTGGTTTGTTAGTAGATTAGATTAGGGAAAGATTTTGGTTCTCAATGCTCAAATCTGAACCAAATAGAAAGAGAGGGATTCCTAAAAAATTCTAAATCACAACCCTCATGTTTTCTAGTTTTGATTGTACAAAAATAAATTTTGTGTGTAGCTTGTCCAAATGCCACAACCCATGGCAAATCAGATTGCTTAATATTGGTTTGATCATGTTTGAATTTCATGTCAGTAGGTTAGAGAATAAAGTTTGTCAAACAAATTAATCTTGAAAAATGAGTAGACTAGGTAGATAATGAAAGAGTTCATCAGCCTAATATGAACCCTTGGAGGTGATAAGGGTACAAGTAGATAGTTTTTGTTATGCTTTCAAAAGAAAATAATGTCAAGGGTTTGCCAGTCCAAGTGCACCCGGAAGAAGAAAAAATGTTAGGCAAAGTAGGATGGGTAGGTAGAACTGACATTGAATCAATAATGTTTTCAGATTTTATAAGATCATAGCTTCAAGAGAACATCAAAAAATGGAGGAAGAGGGATCTGCCAAGTACAAGTAAGGTACTAGTCTTCAAAACCCAAAGATTTGAGATTTGAGGTCCTGGACACCTCCTCAAAAGGAGCTGCCCTCCCCAAGTGGAGCCACTGTTATTCATCAGTAATTTTTACTATCTATAGATGACTAAATATTGGTTCTAGATTTCTAAAAACAAAATTCCTTGAATATTGTGAGTTTTAGAAATATCACTACCTTCATTATCCTTATGGAGTTTTTTTCACTCTTCTACAATTTTTCAATTTCATGGTCACCCTGCCACTCCTAAAATACTCCTTATGGGCTTGTGCCACTCATATCCATCCTTTTTTTCCACTTATAACCTCATTAGTCTATTTTTCCCTTGCCCATCACTCCACTTTCCATCTAGGTTACCAATCAACCTCTTCCTTCCCATGTTGACCAGGTTCCTCGAGCATTGATGGTCTCAAAACTATATCCGTAGGATCTTTAGATAAATCAAGTACATTGGATTTTGGATCTTCAATACACCATTTTGATAATACTCTGTTTTTACACTTGAAGGCTCCGAGCCAATTTTCAGTCAAGATCATGGTCAAAGGACCCTCCCACTAGGTCATTAGGGTTTCACAGGTTGTAAAGTCATCATTGATGTTTTAAGAATTGATTTTCCTGTGCTAGAAGATGGCTCAGATGTAATAAAATATCAGCATATGGTCATCTAAGAAAGATCTGAAAGTCTCCAAAGAAGACTACTTTGTCAAAATCAAATTCTGCAAAAGGTAAATGAGAACTTTGACATTTATGCAGGAGTGTTAAAATGAATATCAACGGAAATTTTGTAAGGTAAGAGGGCTTCTCCTCAATAAAGACATTCATAGAAGGAGAGGAGAAGTAGTTTGGTTTCAAGGAGAACTAAGGATTTGAGCTTAAAGATCCAGCAAGGTGGCAAACAGTGATCAAATGTAGGAATAACTATGGAGGTGGTACACCAAAAAACCAAACATGAAGAGAAGTCTTTCAGAGATTATTGATGAAAAAGGGAAAAAGGTGAGGTTAACTGGATAAAAATGAATGAACTTAAAAGGGCTATAGAGAACTTAGAAGACAACAATGATAATTGTTTTCAAGCATTCCAGACAACTGTGGTTTTGGGAAAGTGTTCAACGAAGGTGAAACCATGGTTTGAACTCCATGATGACAGCAAAGGGATTCTGAATAATTCACTGTTTGTAAAAGATTCCAAACTTGTCGAAAGGATTTTTTCATGCCAAAAATTATCAAAAGATAGGTTGAGCTCAATGGTATAGGTAAAGGAATATTTAGAAGTAGCCAGTGTGTGTAAACATCCCAAAGTTACCAAGGTAAAATGTCTCACTGCCTAAAAGAGAAAGGATGTGAAGAGTATCAGTGAGAAAGGAAAAGTTAAAGGTTTTCAATCACTTGCAAAACAAAAGATGAGTTGACTTTAGGTTGGAGATACTAGGGTGTGGAAGAATCCTAAAAACTTGCCAAGCTCAACCTGTCATGCCTCAAGATCAGTGAGAAAGGGAAAATCAATGTGTTCAAGTCACCTACGCTCAATGGTCAAAAATATGAAAAACATGGTGTTGTTTCCATGTTAGGCATTATTTTGAATTCCATAGTGCATGTCAAAGGAGATTTTTTAAGGTATTAATGTGTGAAATCCCCCAAAGATGTTTAAATGAGCTTATTATGCTTTAAGGAGAAATAAGAGGGTCAAAATTCATCATCTTAGTAACCTACAGAGCAAACAATGCAAAATGGTTAGTAAGAAAGGGTGAAAAGGATAAGTCCAGTATTGTGAAGGAAAGCACAGGAAACTTTGAAGATACTAGTGTGTGCAGCCCTCCAAATAAAACATCAAATGAACATGTCAAACTCTGAAGGAGCAAAAATAAGAGTCACTTAAATGTTTCCATGTCACTTGCAAGCAAAGGTCAAGAAATATCAGTGAAAGAAAGTAAAAAATATTTAAACCATTAGAAAAGTGGGTTGGAAGGTTTAAATACAATTCCTAAGTCCATAAAGACCCATTCTTCACCTCAAACAAGTTATTGTTTCCTTGCAAAAAAGATGAGAGCGTTTAGGAGAGGGGAGAAATTGGACAAGTTTACCCGGCGCTGCGCGTTCAGGCCAGTGCTGCACGCTTGGAGTCGGGTGCTATGCCCCAGGACATTTCTCCCTTGTGTTTTTTCAAAGCGTTGCGTGCCTGGAGTGTGGTGCTGAGCACCTAGAAACGTGTTGCACGTTTGCCTGATTCACCCTACAGGCCTGAAAAAAGACTTTGGCACTGCGCGCCTAGCATAAGGCGCTGCGCCTTTACTCAACCCAACTCACCCGTGACCTGGGTGCTGCACGTTTGGCCAAGAGGGCCTCCTACACCATGAAAACTGTCAAATAAACTCATATTCAAGCTGCCACCAAGAGATTTTCAAGAAAAAAACTAAATGGTAAGTGGATGTCGTAGTCTCCTCTCCAAGCATTTTGATTATTTTCTAATTAAAGGAATAGAACCCTAAGGAAAAAACCTAAGTTTTAACTTAAAACCACTATTTAAATACTCCTTCATCTACCTGCAAAACAAAGTCAGTGACAAACAGAAGGGTACGTTTTTGAAGTGTTGTTCACTCACCTAAGGTTGTGCCTATAGCCACTCCATTCACTCATAAGCTTTGTCTCCTACAATAAAAACAGGTTGACCTTACATTTCCCTCTCCATTTCAAATTTGACATAAGTGCAAGTTGTTGTCAAAGCATAATTGTAACAAGCAGCTGAGGTTGTCCTTGAGTTTTCCCTCTCACTCATATTCCTATACCCTTACCCTCACTCACCCATCCATATCATTCACTTGCAAATACTGCCATCCTCCATCCCTTCATCTCATTTTTATTGTGCGGGTTTTGTTCAAAACAAAGTGATTAAAATGTCAAGGGAAGGTAATAGTGATATTGGTGAGGGAGGTCAAATGCCCAGGAGGCATCAACACAAAGGTGGGAGGATCAACAGGTTTGAACCACTAAACACAATGGAGTTAAATTCATCTCCCTTAACTATCTCTTGTTTCCAAAATGTAGGTTGCTATGAATTTTGTGAGAAAATATAGTAGGTGCAAAACCACCCCAAGCTGACTAGGCTCTTCATACTTAACCTACATGAGAAACAAGTCAACCTTGCAGGGGTAAAATTTGAGCTGTCTTCAGATACCATTGTTATTGCCAATGGGATACCTAGTGTGGGTGAAAAATGGTTCAAGCAGACCAATTTAGACATGAGCTACTATGAACCATACCTTAAGCCCAGATACAAAGACTACAATAAATACATATTTCCTTTCTCACATTTTCTTGAGAGGTAGCACCCATGATGAGGTCATTATGAAATATTTCACATGTGAAGAAAGGTTCTCCCAGCTTTATTCCTATCACATCATGTTGCGCATGCACTTTACTAGGGTTAAGATGATGCATCTACCCTAATACCTCTACAAGAGTATTGACAAAATGTCTTATATTTTACAAAAGAGAGACCATCCATAATAGATGCAGAGCTTCTTTCACCACTCTCTTATCAAAATGGTTGTGATGCATCAATTGTAGAAAAAGGCTATTCCATGGAAGGTTTTCATTTCCCATGAAGTGTTCACAAACCCACAACCCCATCCTCAGCAAAATGTGCCTTCATCATCTCATCCTCCTATCCCTAATCCTCCATCATCTCCCTCTAAACATGTTTGACCATCTACACATACCCTTCACCTCAGGGCAACCCTCCTTCATCACTCTCTAACAATGCATCAGACAATGAAGGAAGTGAAAATGAGCAGTCAAATGAAAATGAGGGAGAGGGTAATGATGAATCAAGTAATAATGAAGAAGAAAATAATGAAGAATAGGGCAGTGAGGATGATGAAAATAAGGCTGATGAAAGTAAGGAGGATATCAACAGTGAGGCAGAGGTCAGTGATAAGGAAGAAATAATGGAAACAAAAGGCAGTGATGATGATGGAGATGATGATAGCATTGAAACAAAGAGCCATGATGACAGTGAAAAAAGTGAGGAGTCAAACAATGAAAAATCATTCAGTGAAGAAGATGATTTGATACGAAATATGTTGGAAATATGATGCATAATGTTGTCCTTGATGGAAACCCCGAATGGAGATGAAGACATGTTGTTGTTGACATATGTTGTCCTTGATGGCAATCCACACGATGAAGTTATTCTTGAAAAAGCAACCCACTTGATGAAGATGATGACAACTTGCTTGATGAAGTTGGCACTTGAAGGAAAATATGTTCTTTGATGAAGAAAATATGATGTTTCTCTGAAGTATGTATAGAAGGCAATGAAGAAAGGAATTGAGAATGTGCTCAAAATATGATGAAGAGTATGTCTCCTTGTGACGGATTTTCCTAAAGGAAATGGCATATGCACCATCGGAAAAAAGAACGTGCCAAGTCGCGTATGGGCTAAGCGCTCAAAAAGTGCAAAACCAAGGGTAACCACCATGGTATTGACCCATTGTATTGGGTAATGATCCGCCTAATTGACCCCGTCCAGGTAGTTTTGGGCTTATGGTATTGTTTTGGTCCATGGTATTGAAAAAGGGGCTCATGGTATTGAAAAAGGATAAACCTATATAAGGAGAAGAATTTCATTGTGCAAATCATGGGTGTGGGTGCAAGATGTCTGAGCTTGAATGAATACTTCTCTCTGAAGTATATCTGAATGGAAAGGGTTACACTTGAATGATAAATCTGAATGTATGATGCACCAATGATGAAGAAGGGGATCTAGATGTGAATTGCTCTTGTATTTGCTAGAT
The DNA here is from genome assembly GCA_034641835.2 of Pinus albicaulis. Taxonomy (NCBI): domain Eukaryota; kingdom Viridiplantae; phylum Streptophyta; class Pinopsida; order Pinales; family Pinaceae; genus Pinus; species Pinus albicaulis. The sequence continues at coordinate 2,507,580 of MU968480.1, read as the reverse complement.
CTGATTATGGAAGGCTTAGATCTGTGATGAGGCGAGCATCTAGGCGAACATCTGTCTGAAGCAAAAGGGTAGATCTGAACTGAATATCTGATCTGATGAAGTATGCTTCTCTGTAATGATTGAATATCTATACGCTACTTCGCCGCGGAGGAAGCGCGTATATACGCGGCTTCAGCGAAGAGAAAGCGCGTATGCGCAATAAAATATACACTGAGGTATACGCTGGTTTGTGTGGACGGAAGCGTGTATATACGCGACATCAGTAAAGTAAAAGCGCGTATGCAAACTAGGGTTTGCTGAAGCAAGGGGTATGAAATATCTGATCTGTTCTGCTGTGTTTCTACTATCTGATCTGTGTTGATATGTATCTGTTGGTGATGTATGTTTGGGCTTAAAAGTGTGGAAAGGGTCTAGTCTGGAAATATGATGAAATGTGGCCTGCAAGTGGTGTCCTATTGAAGTTGTTGGATCCAGTGTGAAAATTGATGAAACGTGGTCCAAGGTGGTGCTGAGGGTTGTAGCCTTCAGTCAGGGGGTCGTAGCTCCCTTCCAGGTGAGGCTGGTAAACGAGATCGGGGGGTCGTAGCTCCCTTCCAGGAGAGGCTGGTAAACGAGTCCGGGGGTTGGAGCTCCCTTCCAGGAGAGGCTGGTAAACGAGCGCAGGTGGGTGCCTGCGTGCTGGTCAAGTCTGCGCCAGCACATATGTTGTAAGATGTTTTTCTCTATAATAAAATATTGAAGGCTGAGCAACTGCAGCGGTGGTTTTCTCCCGACTTGGGTTTCCACCTAAAAATCCTGGTGTTCATGTGTGATGCTTTGTGTGATGGTTTATTCTGTTCTAACTGCACATGTTTACTGTTTATAGAACATCTAATGAATGAATGATGGAATGATATAAGTGAAAAACTAATGGCATAATTAGATATCTGTGTTTACGCGAGTTTTATGAAGGATATCCGCGTGTATACGCTAGTTTGCTTCAGAAAAGTAGCGTATGGGTTTTAAAGGAATGAAAAAGCAAAAATATTTGATTATGCAGTAAATACTGATTCACCCCCCCCTCTCAGTATTTTTCCCAACAATTGGTATCAAAGCAGGTCCTTGTGCAGAAGCTTGATCGCTTAAAGGAGATCCGTCGCAATGGGAAGTCAAGAAGGAGTAATGTCTATAAAGCCACCTCTATTCAATGGAAGGAATCTGATATTCTGGAAGGTACGTACAAAAGCATATCTGCAAAGTCTTGGTGCAGATGTATGGGCAATCGTGGAAGAAGGTTATCAATACCCGACAAGTATTCCTACTGATGCAGCTGAAAGGAAGAAGTATGAAATCAATGCCAAAGAAGTGAATGTCTTATTAGGAAGCATGTCTGAATCAGAATTTGCTAAAGTGATGCAGCTACATTCAGCAAAAGAAATATGGGACAAAATCATTCTAAGCTATGAAGGAGACACAAAGGTAAAAGTGCAAAACTCCAAACTCTTAGAATTGAATATGAAAATTTGAAGATGCATAGTGATGAGAGTGTTGCCAGTTTCTTTCTTCGTCTGGATGATATTGTAAATCGAATGAGAAATTTGGGGGAAACCATAACTGATACTACTCTGGTGGAAAAGGTCTTAAGATCATTAACTTCAAAATTTGACTCTAAAGTTTCTGCTATTGAAGAAAGACAAGATTTGCAAACTCTTACTATTGTTCAATTACATGGTACTCTGACTGCTTTTGAAATGAGACAAGGAGGCCCTTCTCAAGTAAGAGAAGCTGCTCTTAAGGCATCTACAAAAGGAAAGGAAAAGGAAGTTGTCAAAGAATCCAGCTATATATCCGATGAAGAAGAAGCGAATTTCGTGAGAAAGCTCCAACTAGGTACCGGAAGATTCAAAGGTAAGCTTCCCTTCAAATGTTTTGAGTGTGGAAAAGTTGGTCACTATGCTGCTAAATGTCCTTATAGAGAAAATCATGGTAAAGGGAAACAATTTGAAAAGAGAAAGAGTTATTATGCAAAAGAAGATGATGATGAAGTGTGCAGTGAAGATGAAGAAGATTCTGACCATGATCTGAAAGTGCTCATGGCAAAGAAGCAAAAGAAGAAGGTTACTCAAGGAAAGGAGATACCTCAGAAATCATGTATAGAAAAAATTGAAGAAGATGAAACAGATTCTGACGAAACTCTACAAGTGCTCATGGCAAAGAAGAAAAAGAAGAAGCCTACTCAAAACAAGCCTACGAAGCCTACTCAGAAAACATGGTTAGCAGAAATTGAAGAAGATGAATTAGATAGTGATTGGAGTCATCCTTTGCATGATCTTGATGGTACAAACAATAATGAAGTTTGTGAAAATAGTGTTTTGGAAACAGAGAAAGCTCTCAAAATCAAAGATGAAGAACAACAAAGAGCAATTGATAAGAAAGAGTCTATCAACAAAGAGATGATCTCTCAAATGAAAGAACAAATAGAAATGCTGAATGGACAGGTGGACAAGTATCAAAATCGTATTAAAGAACTAGAAGTAGAAATCAACAATCTAAACGCAGATCTCGAAAAATCAAGCAAGAAGAATGAAGGACTTGAAGCTGCAATCATCTTTCTACAAACAGATCTTGAAGCATCAAATAATAAGAATGAAGAACCTCTGTCATTTGAAAAGGAAGGCCTTGAAGCAGAAATCATCTCTCTCAAAGAAGATCTGGAAAAATCAAATAAGAAGAATGAAGAGCTAGAACAAACATGTGAAGAAAATGAAAATTGGTTGAAAGAAGAGATCCTAAATCTGAAGGATCAAGTAGAAGATGGAAGAAGGAAAGAAGAAAGCATGACAAAGCAATGTCAAGCCTTGGAGGTTGAGGTAAACATTCTCAAAGGTAAATTAGAAGAAAAGGTTAAAATTTTGAGATTTCATGATAGTACTAATATCTTGGACAATATTCTGAGTAATCAAAGGTCTCCTGCTATCAAACATGGTCTTGGTTTCCATGAAACTATTAAAGGAGAATCTAGCTCACAAGGAAGTGCCAAAAATTCAGAAGATGTCAATGCAAAATCTGATGTGTTGAAAGAAACAAAAGATCAACCAACAATCATGAATTCTCAAAGGAATTCATTCAAGAACGTTGAATGCTTTAAATGTCATAATTATGGGCATGTTGCAGCAAGTTGCAGGAGCAGATCATTTCAGCCACAAACTAACAGATCCTATTCAGAAAGGTACTCAGGTTGTTTTAAGGGATATTGTTTTTCATGCAACAAGTATGGTCACAAAGCTGGTGATTGTAATAGAAGGAAGAATAGAAAAGCTCATTATGATTCTTATGTTTATTTCTCTAGCCACATGAGATGTTATGCTTGTAATAAGTATGGACATGTAGAAAAAGAATGCAGGATGAACAGATCTGGGAAAGTGGACAATTTTCAGCACACAGTTAGAAAGCTCAAGCAAATTTGGAAAAAGAAGGAGGACCGATCAGAAACGTAGGGAATTCTGACCCTACTGCAGTCATCCGCTTCTGAAGCTGACTTTTCTTATTGACTGCAGGAATGATGTGGGATACATTATGAGATTTAGTAATGTATCGTCACAGGGGGAGAAATGCATGATGACTCTCATGGTTGATTTGATTACTCTGGTTATTTTTTATTTCTAACAGAGCATCTGGTGTGAAGAAAAGACAGGTACAGGAGGTACAAGCTCAGGAGGAAATGAAGGAAGATGAAAATTTTCTATGCTTCACTTTCCATACGCGGGTTCTATGAAACAAAGTCGCGTATACACGCGAGTTCCAGCTGCCACAGCCGCGTATGCATTGATAATGATAAAATTTATCTGATAGCTGAAGATCAGGAGCAAAGGTCCAGGGGGAGCATCAGTCTGACTGCTAATGACTATACTGTTAGCATTATTCTGGTTATATTCATGCTGATGATATGATACTTGATGCCTTGTGTTGAAGATTATGGATGAAGCCTGGTTGCTTTATGATGAAGAGCATTCGTTGTTGAGATGAAAGTCTTATAACTCAGAGATGAGGACTGATCATGCAGAGATTGTTGCTGATGACTTGCTGTTGAAGGTGTTTCAGATTGCACAAGTTAAGGAAGAGCATTGGTTTAGGGGGAGCAGCAGGTTGAATACTAATGATTGCATTGTTGGCAATATGACTGCTTATTCTTTGGGTTTTTGTGATACTCATGCTCAAATGTTGATGTCTTGGTACATGGTTTATTATGATGAGTTTTTGAGCCCTGGTTGCTAATAAATATCCTTTGTGTTCACACATGGATGAGTTGGATGTCGATTGATTCAGAAATAAGAAGAGATCATGCAGAGTTTGTTACTATGGTTGAGATCTTTTGCCTACTTATGTTACTTCATGTTTAATCTTGAAGATCATGGTGATTTTGGACCACATGGATGATTGACACACATATGAAGATGATGTTCTGGTATGATAATTTCTCTTGGAAAGAATGTATTGATGCTGCACGGAATATGAAGACCTGGTTACTAATGCGCTTATGCTACCACCATTGGATGACGCTTGAAGACACAACTACTCTGTTCTATCTGTAGTCCAGGGAAGTAGACAAATATCTCAGAAAGAAGCTGAACACTGGCTTTTCCTCTCAGAGAATCAAATCTGGTTGAAATTTAGAAGATGACTTGGGATACGCGGGTTTCCTGAAACACAGTCGCATATATACGCGAGTTCCTGCACAGAAAACCGCGTATGGTTGGTTGCTGACAATTTTTGGTTGGTTCAGCTCTCTTCAGCACAGCTGCAGTGCTGTTTGGTATCTCTGGTGGTGTTCCAGTTCTCATAAATCTGTTTCTAATGTTTTGATGAAGATACCTTGATGATTTGTTGATGAAAATTTTCAGGATGCACAAACTAAGGGGGAGCCCTTAGTCATATGAAAAGGATGCATGGATGCACAGATTCAGGGGGAGCATTAGTGTTGCTGAGTATAATGCATTGTTGGCATTATAATGGTTCTTTTATATGATCTCTCTTGAGGTCTTCTTGGTATTGGTCATGAAAAGTCATATTTGTATTCTTGATGAAAAGGTCATGTTGAGACCCTTGATGTAAAATCTGTAATATTCAGTCATATATGAACTTGTCAAATTTGTAAACCCACTTGGTTGGGTAGCTGAGTCAATTTTTGTAAACCCACTTGGTTGGGTAGCTGAATTGAAATATGTAAATCCACTTGGTTGGATATTTGATGTAAGTATAAGTCTTTGGTGATAGGAAGAGTCATGTACCTTATTGAAAATTATGTTTGAAGTTTTAGCATGAACTCAGGGGGAGCTTGGCCACTTCAGCACATATCAGATCTGCAGAATGTTTCTTCCACATGAGGAGGAGAGTGTTGGTTTTTGATCCGCCCTTTGCCCTTGATGTCAAAGGGGGAGAGTGACATGGTGTTTGAATGAAGAGAAGATAATGATGTCAAATGTTTGAGAGAGTGACATGGCAAATAGGGAGAATGACATGGTGTCATTGTATTCTTAATGTATCTATCTGTTGTGGTAACCAAACACCATCATGGTTGCCATCAAGTCCAAAGGGGGAGATTGTTGGAAATATGATGCAGAGTGTTGTCCTTGATGGCAACCCACTAAATGAAGATGAAGACATGCGACTGTTGACATGAGTTGTCCTTGAAAAGCAACCCACTTGATGGAGATGATGACAACTTACTTGATGAAGTTGTACTTGAGAGAATATGTTCCTGATGAAGAAAATATGATGTTTCTACAGTGTGTACAGAAGGCAATGAAGAAAGGAATTCAGAATGTGCTCAAAATATGATGAAAAGAGTATGTCTCTTTGTATACGCGGATTTTCCTAAGGGAAGTCGCGTATGCACGCGGAAAATAACGTGCCAAGTCGCGTATGGGCAAAAGCGCTCAAAAAGTGCAAAACCAAGGGTAACCACCATGGTATTGACCCATGGTATTGGGTAATGATCTGCCTAATTGACCCCGTCCAGGTAGTTTTGGGCTCATGGTATTGTTTTGGCCCATGGTATTGAAAAAGGGGCTCATGGTATTGAAAAAGGATAAACATATATAAGGAGAAGAATTTCATTATGCAAATCATGAGTGTGGGTGCAAGATGTCTGAGCTTGAATGAATACTTCTCTCTGAAGTATATCTGAATGGAAAGGGTTACTCTTGAATGATAAATCTGAATGTATGATGCACCAATGATGAAGAAGGGGATCTAGATCTGAATTGCTCTTGTATTTGCTAGATCTGATTATGGAAGACTTAGATCTGTGATGAGGCGAGCATCTAGGCGAACATCTGTCTGAAGCAAAAGGGTAGATCTGAACTGAATATCTGATCTGATGAAGTATGCTGCTCTGTAATGATTGAAGATCTATACGCTACTTTGCCGCGGAGGAAGCGCGTATATACGCGGCTTCAGCGAAGAGAAAGCACGTATGCGCAATAAAATATACACTGAGGTATACGCTGGTTTGTGTGGACGGAAGCGCGTATATACGCGACATCAGTAAAGGGAAAGCGCGTATGCAAACTAGGGTTTGCTGAAGCAAGGGGTATGAAATATCTGATCTGTTCTGCTGTGTTTCTGCTATCTGATCTGTGTTGATATGTATCTGTTGGTGATGTATGTTTGGGCTTAAAAGTGTGGAAAGGGTTCGGTCTGGAAATATGATGAATTGTGACCTGCAAGTTGTGTTCTATTGAAGTGGTTGGATCCAGTGTGAAAATTGATGAAACGTGGTCCAAGGTGGTGCTGAGGGTTGTAGCCTTCAGTCAGGGGGTTGTAGCTCCCTTCCAAGTGAGGCTGGTAAACGAGATCAGGGGGTCGTAGCTCCCTTCCAGAAGAGGCTGGTAAACGAGTCAGGGGGTTGGAGCTCCCTTCCAGGAGAGGCTGGTAAACGAGCGCAGGTGGGTGCCTGCGTGCTGGTCAAGTCTGCGCCAGCACATATGTTGTAATATGTTTTCTCTATAATAAAATATTGAAGGCTGAGCAACTGCAGCGGTGGTTTTCTCCCGACTTGGGTTTCCACCTAAAAATCATGGTGTTCATGTGTGATGCTTTGTGTGATGGTTTATTCTGTTCTTACTGCACATGTTTACTGTTTATAGAACATCTAATGAATGAATGATGGAATGATATAAGTGAAAAACTAATGGCATAATTTAGACCCTCTGGGTATACGCGAGTTTTATGAAGGACACCGCATGTATACGCCATTTAAGCCAAAGAAAGTAGCGTATGAGTTTAAGGAATGAAAAAGTAAAAGTTTTGAATATGCAAGAATACCCATTCACCCCCCCCCCTCTCGTATTTTTCCCAATATATATATATATATATATATATATATATATATATATATATATATATATATATATATATATATATATATATATATATATATATATATATTGTATGTATACGTATGGAGATGCGCCCGAAGGCTTCGATGAGACTTTCGTTAGTTGGCCTGTACTCCACCAGATAAAAAATCAAATTTTCTCCTCTTCCATCATGGTCAGGAATCGTCCGTGCATTGGAAAACTGCTTTTTTTTCACGTAGTCTCGAAAAAATTGTTCAACACCATGATTATGTCCAGTAAAGGGTTGTGAATATAAACCACTTTCTATTTACTCAATTTGACCCATTTTGAGAAAAAACCCGTGTTTCGGTTTTTCATATTCACATTTAGTTGATCGTAAAACACGTTTTCATATCGACGTTTTTTATAATTTACGCAAATTTTCCATTTTAATGATCTGTGAGCTTGTTTTATTTTATGTAATTCTTTTTCTCATCCTCTAGATCACACAAAGTGCAGGAGGAGAGCATAATCATGTTTTTTATCAATCAATATATATTTTTTTTATTGAAACTATTCTTGTGTGACTCTAAATCCACCAAAAAATTCCAAATTTATCCTAAAAATTACAAAAAATTTGTTCAAAAACAAAATTAAAAATTTTGAAATTCTAGCCAAGCTTGGGTTTATTTTTATTTTTCCTATCTATCTAAAAAAAACTATTTTTATTTTTATTTTTAAGCATATGAATGCTTCCAATGAATCCATTTACGGATTAGAATCTTTGAAATATTCATATCCAAATTTATGAAATATCCCTAATTGCTTGTAAGGATATGAAAAATCATCTTGATCTTTCGATTTACCACAAGGATCTCTTGAAGAATAGATGAATGGTGTGGCACAATCATTTTTTGATACCATTCCTCAATGTAGTCTTTGGGCTGCATTCTAGATCCTTTTTCCATAAATGGTTAGTAAAAACTAAAAATAAAATACACTCTAGACTGAAAGCTAGTTCCTATGCAAACTTCCTCGACAACGACGCCAAAATGTTGGGAAAAATAATTACCTGTCATTTAATTGTCAACCCGGGGGTTTCGTAAACTTGTGAAGCATGTGTGCACTATATGTGCTATAAATTATCTTTCATTTTAGAACAATGTAACTCCAAAATAATAAAAACCATTTTATCTAATCTAAATAATGAAAATTAAATTCAACTAACCTATGAAATCAAGTAACGAAAATAAATAAGATAAATTCAAAAGAAAATATAGTGTGCGCAATCACACTTGCAGGAATTGAAATTTTAATCTAAGAAAGCAATTAAATAACATGTAAAGGAAAACTCAATTACTGTATAGGTTAAACACTCAAGCATCCAATTTGGAAGTATACCAGAGTTACCTTCTTCGTATGATTTACAAGCATTCAATTATACATTTAAATGAGGATCTTAAGCTAAGAAATAAGTTTAAAAGCATCGAAAATAAAACTCAATTATTGCATAGGTTAAACACTCGAGCACCTAATTTGGAAGTATGACAAGTCACCTTCTTGGCCTGATCTTTAGGAGCATCCAATTATACAATCAACTGAGGATTTAATCTAGGAAAGTAGTATAAAAGCATATAAAGGAAAACTCAACTACTGTATGATCGAATGCCCAGATCCGATCCAATTAGAGAACGACAATTTCCACCCTCTTGAGACGACTTAAGGAGCACAAGATTATACAGGTAATTGGAAATTAATATAAGAAAGCAAATAAATCTTAATCTATGAAAGCAATTAAATCTTAATCTCTAAAAGCAATTAAATCTCACACATTGTAGATGGTTGATCCAAAAGTATGAGAGATGGTAAATGAAGATGCTCCATATGTAAGAAAAACCAAGTCAAAGTGAACGAACACTCATGAGTAAGGTGCCACAATCTAATTCTTTATTCAAATCTTGAGCATAACTCCAACTTTACACATGACATGATAGGAGAAATCTTCCCCTATTTATACAAAATATGAGAAGCTATCTCATTAATGAGAGTCCATGAATCTCTCCCTATATCTCTAGAGTTACAATCCAAATAGGAAGTGATAGGGCACATGTATTCTTAGAATTACAATACAAATAGGAAATGAGACACATATCCTGATGATCCCATGATATTCTCCATTAAAATTATAATTTAGCCTAAGGAGGCCACATAAGGGTCTTCTGCAAGCTTCTTTTTGACCTACACATGGCAACAAACTCATTCCACTTGTTAGGTATAAGTATGTGCATATTATTTTCTAATTTTAAACCATAAATTCACTTAGAAATACTAGGAATTAATAAAGTTTGGAAAAACATAAATGTAACCCAATAGTGATAATGGCAAGGTAAATGTAATGAAATGGAGGCTGAGTGAAGGTGATAATATGGAAATATAAGTGAAACTGTAATGGAAGTAAATGACAATTTCCAAGCCCAACAGAGCATACTCTCATTGGAGTTGGAGCATACATCCATCCTTTTAGAGTTGCATAAATTCACTGCCAGGTATGTTGATTGAGTTATAATGTGTCTTTTTGTAATTTTTCTCATGTTTTTTTCTTATTTGGTTGTTCGTTGAAACTTACATGTATATGACGTGTTGGACAGTAAACATTGAAGAAATTTTGTAATAGTTGTAGAATTTTTTTTGTGTACAATGTTGAATCGATTGACGATAGGTCCTAATGGCTGAAGAATTTAGGCTACCATGAGTTAGATGAAAACATTTTAATGGCTTAAATATTTTTTCATTCTCCTTGTACAGTTGTAGATAAGTTTGCACATTATGTGCTTGATATAAGTAATAAATGAGATTGTAGGATTTTGTTTGTTTGTTGTTGTTTTGAATAATCACATTTTTGAGAATTTCTGTTGCGATTCATCTCAACTTTAGGGGGTACCTGTACCATCTTTCCATGTCACCCCAAATTTTATTTCAAAAATAAAAATTTCAGACTCTGATTTGCGAATATTCTCTATTTTGTAGATTTTTTGTTGCTTGTATGAACCGCCTATTGTTTTGTTTTGCTGTTTTTTTTTATCTTGGATTTTTCTGGTGATATATACTAATGAAAATAATATATTATAATCACTTGAATTTTTTTTTTTTAAGTCTCAATGGTTAATAATTTGAAATTTTAAATAAATTTATGGCAGCTTATTTTGTGACTACCAATTTTTTGTCAAAATCCTCCAATGGTTGTAGGTTACAATGCTGCAAGCTATGTGCACAATTTCCTAAATGTTTATAGTCATTTATGTTCCTAAATTGTTGGTATATATGCAAAAATGAAGAAGGTTTATAGTATAATTATATGTTGAGTTTAATTAATTTCGTTACTGACAATAAAAAATGAAGTTATGAAATTTTAGATTCATATTAGTTAATTGACAAATCGCCTTAAGAGATTATGGTTGTAAGTGTTTGACAAAATGCCTCAATGGATGTGCATTTCATGCTTGTAAATTGTTTGTCAGAATGATTTAATGATTGTAGCGAATTACTTTTATGAACTGTCCATAAAAATGGCTATGTTAATTTAGGATTTGCAACCAAGGTGTTTCTAGCGTGATAACTGAATTGAATTAAAAAAGTCATGTTTAAAAGTCAAATTTGGGGTACGTAAATTGTTGCAATTTTAGCTCACATATGAATTCCTAATTATTGGATAACACTACTATAGAGTTTGAATTATACTTTTAAGCAAAGAATTCATAGGCATGTTATTTAGAACAAAATCATATTAGTCACTCTTGAACACATTTAATTGCAACAGAATTAACAATTAGCTTATTGAAAATTGTGGCTCGTAAAGTTTGACATTTATTCATCCCACTAAAGACCCTATATTTTAAATGTGATTTTAGGCTTGAGAAGCAAGTATTATGGTTGTAAGTTTTGGATCTTGATAAACCATGACCCTTGTATCTTTGAGGAGAAGTTAGTAGAATTTAGGGTGTAGTGTAAATGATACCAATATATAGATATATATAGATATATATATATATATATATATATATATATATATATATATATAGATAGATATATATGGCCTTGCATTAACTTTTATGTCTTAGACACTTAAAAAGAAAAAAAAAATTAATAATAATAATATCACATTTTGAGTCAACGTAATACTTCTGTATAATACTAATGGTTGGTAAGGTGGGACCTTACATATGGTGGCAGAGCCAACTACAACACTAGGGCCTAAAGGGCCAACATGCTTGCTTGTAGGTTGATGATGTATGAATGTTGATTTTGCTTGCATGTTCAATTATTATGTATGTTGACTTGGAAGCATATTGGTTGCATAAGGGATATTATTATTATTTAGAAACTCATGAAAGAAAAATAATGCTTTATTATATTTCTTTATATTTTTGTTAAGACAAATTATTAGAAATATGATAAAGGATTTAAAGAGATGCTGGGAAAATATGTGTTCGAGAAGTTTGGGATTAAACCCACGCATGTGAATGACCTAATTTTCAATGGGTGAGTGAGACATGTGGAGTGCATGCATGGTTGCATATATGTTTAATGCATCAATGTGATATGGGCCTAGTAGCCATCTTTACTAGCTGAAATTGTATCTATCAAGAAAAATATTGGCCTAATCTAAACTATAGTATGATGACCTTGGTGTGTATGCTTTGGGAATGTGTAACAATTGTAAGACTGAGATTCAATTAACATGATGATTGAGCTAATCATGTTAATTTTAACTCTTTTCTTATCTACATTAATGGAAAATTAACAAAATTTTCCTTGAAGGATGTCACTTTTAACTGTGAATGTAGATTCACGAGTAATGTATGTGCATTAATTTGATGTGCTAAAATATGATTTTGGAATACATTCTTAACTATTAAGAATGAATTTCCTATTATTTCCTTGATATTATTTTGTGTAGTTTGGGTTGATATATGATGCATTAAATAACTTGAAATTGCTCAAATACTAGGTTGAGGTATGACCTTCTGTTGTACTATACAACACCCCCCATTTATTAAAATATATGGGGACCCTTTAAAAATAAATGGAAATTTATGAGTATTATTTCATCTTAGCATAAGTTTAAAAAACTTTTAGGAATAAAGGTTTTTCCCTTTTTTCTTTGATTTCATAAGCACTCATCGCAAATCACATAACTTACAAGCCGAATAAGTTAAAACATATATAATATTTGCGAATTGCGATATGCGCTTCAATCTTTTCAGAGTTATATAAAACCCCCATTGCAAATACTTTAAAAAGCCTTTAAAAAAGAAATCGCATCGCACCTTTTAAAAATGATCAAGCTTATAACAATTTGGTAAATATTGCGATGACACAAACCTGAAAAAATAATAAAGAAATAATTATAAGTTCGATAAAGTGCAACAATATAAGACTTTATTGCATTTTGCATTTCGCAACAAGAAACCAAGTAGAAATTTTTATTACCGCAAAAAATTGCGATGTGCGATTTGCACATATCGCATTTCGCGAGATTCATCGACAGCAATAAACATATATATTGGTAACTGTTTAAAATTTGCAATGTCTGATATTAACACTTATTACTCAAGTGCATGAAATGATTCATATCTAATCAACCTGTTATAATATCTAACATCTTAAATTGATAAATTGGACATATTACGTAACATTATGGGAATTTTGAGGTCTAAAATGGGCCTCCTAAGAAAAATGTACAACCAAAATAAACTTTATAAGAACCAATAGGATTCAAGATGATGATTTCAACCATGGAGGATGACTCACCATTTTTTAAGTAAAAGGGTAAAAATATTATAAAATAATAAAATAATAAAACTATTTTTTCAACTCGTATTTTCAACTTATCTCACAAAATTTTTACTCAAATTTCGAGTGGGAGTACTCGTTGGATGAAAAATTTAATTCCTCATCCAAGGAGTATGCATACTTTTGATGGACCCTCCTACACGAAAAATGAGAAATACATTAAAAAATGTGATTGCAATCACGTTTTTCATGTATTTCTCATTTTTGGTGTAGAAGGGTCCATTAAAAGTATGCAACATGGGTACTCCTTTGATGAGGAATTAAATTTTGCATCCAATGAGTACTCCCACTTAAAATTTGATGATGTAATCAAATCTTATTTTATTATTTCCACTATTATTTTATAATTTCCTTAGGAGGCTCATTTTAGGCCTCAAATTCCCCTAGTGAGGTGTGTAAGAGATTTGATAGGAAGAGTTATGGGTTATTAATGACATTTAATGGGAGTAAGGTTTGAAAAATTGATATCTACTTCAAGCGTGTTTTTAATAATTGAGCGCCAAATTTTTATTATAATGTTTTAACTCCATCCTTCTTTCTATTCATCTCAGATATGAGTTTACTCTTTGCACTTGAATTCAGGAAACCACCTAACGGAGTGAGAACAACTGGAATGACAAATAAAGGTAAGGAAATTTCCTAAACATCCTCTGTAGAAAACTCAGGCATGCCTCCATCGTTTTAGATACAACCTCCAACAAGTATTGTGGCATTACTCATGGGAAGCAATGTACCACCTTTTTGAGGAAGAACAACCAAAGGTAATAGTTAAAATAAATATAGTAGATGAAAAATTTTCCTCAGACCCGTCCTACCGAGATGTTTCATGTTTGTTTCTTCAAATAATAGCAGCAGGCCAAAATATTTTACCTAGAAATATGAGTAGTGAGTAATTGACCACCTTAAAATAACGGATAGGACATTCAAGAATTCAGTTGGAAAATATCGGTTGATTCATATGAGAAGATTTACGGATAATGTACTACTTTCCCATGTCGCGGCGAATTATGATAAAGGTTTTGTCCAAAGCTTTATGAAGAAGAATATAGACCTCATGAGAGTGATAATGGATGGAAAGATGACCAAGTAAAGCTAAAGCGAGACAAACTTGGTATGTGGAAATAACACAATTATCGCTCCCCTTATTGTTATCTTTATTGAAGTCTTATGTAGGTTTTTTCCGACGAAGATACATAAGTTTTCCATGGAATGTGTCCCTTTAATTGACGCAATCATCAATTCCTATATTTTGAATTGGGCTAGAATTTTGTCTCATAATTTGGCCAGTAATATCATGGATTATAGAAGTAAAAGAAGTGTTTCCTCTAGAACAATACCCCCCTTTTTCATGAGTTCTGACATTATGGATGCAATTTTCTTTTGTTCAAGCTTTCCTGTTAAGGGATGGAAATGGAAAACCCAAGACCCCACTCCAATCCATATTTACCAAAGATCCCTTTAGGAGTCTAATTTTCATTTACATTTCTTTGCAATGGAGTTATGTTACCCATCCATCATATTATTTTTAATTAAAAAGCCACTAGGATTTCTAAGGAGGCTAGCACAAACATTTTACCAGTTGCTAGATGGTTTGCTGAAGATAATTTCACCTATATTAGAGTTTTTGGGAGTTATTATTCTCCCCATGTCTTACACTATTATGTTCTTGATAAGGTTCTCGCCAGGGAAATTGCCTATAAACTTCTAGTAAGTGGAATTTCCAAACAACTCAAAGATGCCAAGAAGGCCATTTGGCCTACTTTCCCTTTACAATGTGGCACTTTTTCCCTTTTCTACATTGTTCATGCATTCAAAGATATTTCAAATGTTACTTCGTTAAATCTAGCTCTAATGCCAAAAATGCCATTTGATCCTAATGATGTGGTCAAGAATTTCACCACTAAGCTTAAACTGAAACCGTTCTTGAATGAGAAAGATATGTTCAAATATTTCTTTGAAGGTGTGGAGAAGTTCATGGATGTATTGAAAAATGCATCCATTCAGCTCAGTAAAATAGATTTTGAGGCTTTCCAAGCATATAGAAATAAAATGCTGGAAACAATTCCTTTGGATTTTTTATTTATCGAAGATGTCTATAGACCAAATCCTAGCATTATTCTGGATAATGAGGTTAAGGATATGTCTGAAGATGAATCGCAATAGAAATCAAATCATGAGTCAGGACAATCACAACATAATTCTTAGAATTCAAATCACTCTGAGAATGAATCCAAGAGTAGGAATGAGAGTCCAGAGAAAATAATTGAGAGAGAGATTAATGGGAATGAGATACAAACAAAAGGAGAAATTAATGGAGCTCAATCATCTTCTCAAGAAGTTCAGCATATCCAAAATAAACCTGACCAGACAGAGAAGCTTTAGTCAAAAGATTTGAAGAAATAATGGGAGAATTTTTCCTAGGCACTAGAAACCCGTCGCCAAAGCCTATTGTTGATGAATGAACAGATTTCCAAACCCCACAACATTCCCATAATTTAGTGGAAACTTCAATTCTGCTACAACAGGTACTTGAAGTTCTTTATTAGGAGACCATTTTGGCATACCCTATAGAACATGATATTTTAAATATTGAACAGATACCCTCACTTGATGTCTTCTACGGTCCTAGTCATAGAAATTTGTAGTTAAGAGAAGAAGAAAGAAGAGAAGAATGGAAGAAAGCAGGTTTCAAATCAACATCTAGAATTTTGAGGTAAAAAATGGGCCTCCTAAGGAAATTATAAAATAATAGTGGATATAGTAAAATAATATTTGATTACATCATCAAATTTAAGAGGGAAAAAAGGAAAACTATTTTTTAAACTTGTGTTTTCAACTTATTTCACTATGGGTTTACTCAAATTTCGAGTGAAAATGGTCATTGGATGCAAAAATTGATTTATCATCTAAGTAGTACCCATGTTGCATACGTTAGATGGACCTTGCTACATGAAAAATGAGAAATACATGAAAAACATGATTGTAAACACATTTTTTCATGTATTTATCATTTTTTCGTGTAGCAGGGTCCATCGAAAGTATGAAACATGGGTACTCCTTGGATGATGAATTAAGTTTTGCATCCAACGAGTACTCTCACTCGAAATTTGAGTAAACACTTAGGGAGATAAGTTGAAAATACGAGTTGAAAAAGTAGTTTTATTATTTTATTATTTTTTAATATTTTTACTTTCTTACTCCAAAAATGGTGAATCATCCCCCATGGTTGACATCATCATCTTGAATCCTATTGGTTCCTATAAAGTTTATTTTTTTTGTACATTTTTCTTAGGAGGCCCATTTTAGACCTCAAAATTCCCCTAATGATTATGGATGAATCTGTAGATGTTCTGTGGAAAGACCATTTGGATGATCCTACAGAACATTTGAATAAGTTATCACAATTCGCAGGAGCATATGCTACTGCTACCATTGATAAAGCCACAAAAGTACAACTTCTACTGAAGCAAAAAGAAGACAAAGTACAAGAATTGGAGAAACTACTAGAACAAGAAAAAATTAATTTGAGTAAGAAAAATTGAAATGAATATGTCTCATTTTAAAAATATTTTGAAAGACTTAAGTTACAACACCAGGTGCAGATTACAAAGAAACAAACATAGCTTGAAGCAAAAATGGACAAACTGAAAAGCCAACCTCAAGTAGAGTTGTTTATAAAAGAAGCACTGAAAATGAATGCAAAGCTAAATCATCAACAAGAAACATTTTTCCAATAATTTTCAATCACCAGTTCTTACTATGATACAAGCAAAATTCTAATCCAAAAAGTGGCTAATAGAAGGCTTGAATGCGAAAAAATTGAAAAGAATATTAATGAGTTCATTCAGTGGAAAGGGTCTGACATAGGAAAGAAAGCTGACCTCCCTAAGATAGATAAATTTCACAAAGAGATTTTATTTAAGGATTTAGAAATATAGCTGAGACAAGCAGAGAAGGTGAAGAAAAAGGCATCAAGATTAACAAATGAAATTATTGAATTTGTTAATGAACATATTTTAAAAGCTGAACTTATTAAATAATCCACTGCTGAAGTGCTCCCAAAACTCAAACCATTAGAATCACATTGGAAGGAAAATATAGAGAAGAAGGTGGAAACCATTAAAAAGATATATAAGTTTGATCAGGAAAATTACTGGAATTTTCTGGTAAAACCTTATCATCAGTACCTAACTCTACAATCATTAACTGATTCTACAAAGAAATTGCAGCCAACTCTTTCAAATGCAGTGTTCAAAGCCCAAGTCAGATCAGGAATTGTGTAGCCAGCTTAGCTAAAGCCAATGGTTGATATTTGTTAGCTCCGAGATCAAATGTGCAAAGGGGATCAACCCACATAGTCATGTTTTTAATTTATTTCCTATATTGTAGTTTAAGTTTTATCCTTACGAGGATGGTTGTTTGAAACCTCCTCCATATTTTATGTAATAATATATTTTAAATATATTTAGTTTAGTATTTAAACCCTTCTCATGCATTTTGAGAAGGGTCAGAAAATTTGTCAAAAACATTTGCAAAGAATGCACTTATGTAAGTTTGCGAATGCTTTGATGAATTAATGGAACAAAATCTACTTTCTTTTGACATTTGAAGCTGTTTAACTGATGTTGCACTATTGTACTCTTTAAATTTCTTGAAAGTGAAGAGGAGAAGAAAAATACTGTCAGTTTGAATTAGCAGAACCTCATATATATGGTACTTCTACACATTATATTAACTTTTTCTTCTTAAATTGACAATAATCTTTTTATCTGCTTATATATTAGAATTGCTATCATAAGTGAATGTTAAATGCACTTTTGTACTGATATTTTTTTATGATTTCTTATCTTATATATAATCAAACATATAAATGTGATATACATTTCAAAATTATTTTGATTAAACTATTTTGTTAAAAGAATTATGTTTACATAATTTTCATCTCTTTCAAGTTTTAAATAATCTTCATTACTAATAGTTGGAAGATATCTTTTTAGATCGCATAAAAGAATGAACACTCCCAGGTATATAGTAGAATATATAGTTTAGTTAAATGCATATTATAGATTAAATTATGTCCCATTTTCATGTTATATAAAAAAAACACACCCAAATTAATCCTTATTGGGAAACTGGTCCCTTTATCCCTAGTCAGAGCCACCACACCAAACGAGAAAGGACTTTCTCTAAGGTACGGACTGGGTGTTTTTTCCCCATGTTGTCGCAACGGAATTATGAGGCTCCAACATTTTGGCGCTAGAAGGAGGGCCATTGTGAATGGAAAGAAAGTCTGATCAATCTAAAGTCCAATCTAAGAGTCTCTTTCCCTCTAGATCCCCTTCAACTTCTAAAGCATTATCTAGATCTAAATCTTTAAGATATGAAGTTGAACATCCCTCTCCTAAGTCTCCTAGTGAATCTCAAATTATACTATCTCCATATTTTCACCAAAATCCTCTAGACGTTCATTATTTCATATAAAAGTTAGAGAGAGTATCTATTTCTGCTGAAAAGCCTCAAACTTCTCAAACATCTTAAATTAGTGTTTCATCCTCTTTACAACCTAGACGAATTTTAACTCGATTGGAAACTCATAAGACAAGAATTCCTCCTTTTGAATTTCCTATCGATACTTCTCGAAGGAAAACAAAGAAGACTAAATCAGGGTCAATCACCAGTGAGGTCTTATCCAATAATCCACCCCATTCACCTCCACTACCTCCACTCACTTCCACAACTTCCATTCCAATAATTAGTGTTACTTTAACTAGTTCCAGTACACAAAATACTACTCCTTCAACTAGTTCTGGCACTTAGCTTGCCTCTTCCTCAACTCAAACTCAATTCATCACCTCCACCCAAGGTCCACTGGCAGGCCAAGTACCTCCACCAAATGTACAACCATTGAACAATCCAGGTGCTGTACAAATGCCTTCTCCTCTTCATCCTCTTCCAAAATACAATGAAAGATGGTTAACAAAATTTAATCCTGATGATGGTCTTCTTGTTGAAGAACACATCCATAATTACATGTTAGCCATCAATTTAAAAGAGGTAACTAAAGAATATTATGTAGTGATATTATTTCTATATACTCTCACAGGATCTTCAGGATCCTTGTATTTCTCATTACTGGCTCGCTCTATAACTAGCTAAAATATGTTCGAAGAACAATTTTAGCTAAGTTTGGAGATGACAGAACTACTGCATCGCTCATCAATGATCTATCAAATCTAAAGGCTAAAACAAGAGAAAAGATAAAATACTTCAATTCTAGATTTAATAAATTACTCAATAAAATTCCTGCTACATCAATCCCTGGTGCAAAAGTTTAAATTGAGTGTTATATTTCTTCCCTCCCATCCAATATAGCCATTTTTATTGATTGAGAAAATTTTCCTACATTAGCAGAAAATATGAAGGAATCTTTATCTGTAGAGAAACACATAATCACTCTCAAAAAGAAGAATTCCCAAGAAGATAGGAAATCTAAGAAAGTATCCTTCAAAGATGACTCAAAGAGAAAACCATCAAAAGACCATTTTAATGTAGAAGGTCTTCAGAAATTTTTAAATACTATGACAAATGAAATGGCAGATGTCAAAAAAAAAGTTGTCAAAAGTTCTAGTTCAAATAATACTTTTAGGCCTTTCAAGAAAAAACATTCTTCTAATTCTCAACCTCCCAACATTATATCTAATGTTGAGTCTGATCAAGATACAGATGAGGAGAAAACATAAGAAGAAGAAACTGAAATTGAAGAAGAAGATGAACTAAATGGAATGTGGGATTTTATCCTACCAAATGAAGAACAACAAGAAGCTTTAATTGTAAGTACAAGGAGCAAGAATACTACTGAAGAAACGCGGTGAAATCAGAAAAAGAAGAACTTAATACCTGCTAGAGACAAAAAGTATGTAAAAATTCTACATCTAAGGCTACACAAACTAACCCTGCTACTTCATATGTTCCACCTACATCAAAGACAACGGTAGTATCTAACACCATCGAGTATAATGTAGTTGAGGATATGAAAAAGACCAGGGCCAACATTTCAATTCATGAACTTAAAAAGCTAAAAAAGTAGCAGAATATTTTACTTTGAGATTTGAAAGTAGTTCCTACTTCAGCCTTACTTGCTTCAGTAGTAGTTCAAGCTGCTAATCACATGGGTAAAACTCCTTCTCCTTCAACTAAAATAGATGCTACAGATCTGATTATGATAGGTGATCGATCCATCTCTCATACTCCTCCATTTCTTTTAACCTATGAGTTCTATAATAAGAACATCCATAATTGTTTAATAGAATCAGGGGCTTCCTCTAATATCATGCCAAAATTAGTATGTGCTAAATTGAACATAACTCCTCAGAGTTCTCCTGTTCATATGGTACAACTTGATAGAACAAAAGTAGAGGTTGTAGGAGAAATAAATTTTGTCTCTATTAGACTGTCATGAAACCCTAAGGTTGCCCAGATAATTGATATATTGGAGGTTGATATTCCTGAATTTTATGGTTTAGTGTTAAGCAGAGATTAGTATGAAAAGCTTCATGGATATTTTTCAACAGACTGGTCACATATGTGGCTACCCTACAATGGAAAGCCAAACCAAATTTTGGTAGACTGAGAGTAATTCATGAAACATATAGTTACCGATCTTGAGGGAATCAATGAACTAGTAGCATTCAATAATAATATTATTGGAAATTACTCAATTGAATAATTTCTTGGAAATTTCAATGCCCAATCATCACCCTTCTTTAATAATGTTGTTATCTCCCAGATTGAAATTTTTTCTCAAACATAC
Source organism: Pinus albicaulis (assembly GCA_034641835.2). Classification (NCBI taxonomy): domain Eukaryota; kingdom Viridiplantae; phylum Streptophyta; class Pinopsida; order Pinales; family Pinaceae; genus Pinus; species Pinus albicaulis. The sequence continues at coordinate 2,486,598 of MU968480.1, read as the reverse complement.
ACTTCAAAATGTAAATTTTTTATAAATAAACTAGTAGTTAATTCTTTATTTTGGATTCTTTATTTTTATGGTTCTAAATATGAAGATGGTGCAGAATCTGGTTGTATTTTAATAAGCCTAGTAGGAGGAAAAACCATGGTAGCCTGCAGACTTGAATTTGATTGCACAAACAATGTAACAAAATATGAAGCATTAATTCAAGGTTACCTTGACATTAAATATCTCAAAGTGTTGGGAGATTCAGAAATTATTGTCAAACGAGTAAGAAATACTATCCATTGTCATTTTGGAAATATTAAACATTATCAATCATTACTCTAGGAATTGACTTCTCATTTCTTAGCTTTCAATATTTACTCTGTACCCATAATAAAAAATTCTAGCGCAGATTTATTAGCTAATGTAGCATCGAAATTAATTCCATCTCAATATTTTAGTCCCGATAGGTTTTAAATTAAATTTATTTTTAGACCATCTATTCCTAATAATATTACTAATTGGAGGGTCTTTAATAATGATTATGATATTATTGATTCCTTACATCTGAAGGATCTTATGATAATCAAATTCTATATGAAAATGAACATGATACTTAGATAAAGGAAGAACATGATGAAAGTCCAATTCGTAAGTCAGATGTCAAGTTAGAAGACCTTTATGACTTAAAAGATAGGTTTAAAAGAGTTAATTATTCTAAAACTCAAAGTTCAACTTTAAGATTTGAGTTAGTAAATCTTGGAACCAATGATAAACCACAAAATGTCAATTTAGGTATTGGTCTATCTTTTGATAAAATATTATCATTTGTCAAGTTATTAAGGATTTAAAAAAGTGTTTTTTCTTGGGATTACACCAATCTTAAAACATATGACACCTCTGTTATACAACACACAATCCCTATGATTTCAAATGAGAAACCAATACAACAAAATTTGATAAAAATTCATCCTAATATTGAAAATCAAATCAAAATAGAGTTGAATAAACTCCTCAAAGCTAAGATCATATTTCCAATTAGACATTCTAAATGGGTTTCAAATTTGGTTCCTATCAGCAAGAAAAATGGTGACATTAGGATCTGTATTGGTTTTAGAAATTTAAATAAAGTATGTCAAAAGGACAATTTTTCATTACCAACCATGGAACAAGTATTGCAAACTGTACCTAGTTCTGAACTTATGTCTTTTCTAGATGTATTTTTAGGATATAACCAAATCCTAGTACATCCAGATGACAGATTAAAGACCACATTCAGGACTAAGTGGGGAACTTATGTCTATCAAAAGATGCCATTTGGGTTAATCAATGCAGGTGCCACTTTTCAAAGAGCCATGGACACAAATTTTAGAGGACTCATAAAAAAATATGTGGTTATTTATCTAGATGACATTACAGTCTTTTCTAGACAAACAACCAATCATATGAATGACCTAAAACAAGTCTTTGACCGATGTAAAAAGTATCGAATTTCGTTAAACCCAAAGAAGTCATATTTGGCTCTAGATGAAGGAAAAATTTTAGGATTCATTATGTCCAAAAAAGTTATCTATATTGGTCCTGAAATAATCGAGGAGATTAAAATAATTCCTTTCCCTCATAATAAGAAAACTATGCAGTCATTTCTTGGACAGATAAATTTTGTAAAAAATATTTTTCCCTGACTTTTCACAGATAGTTTTACCTTTACAAATCATGATTGAGAAAAATCTAGTCTTTAAGTGGGGACATAATGAAAGGGAAGCATTTGATTTAATCAAACAATCTATTATCAATGCTCCATTTCTGACTACTCCCAATTTTCTTAATCCTTTCACTTTATATACATTCTCATTAGACACATCTTATGTTGTTGTTCTAACACAACTCAATGACCAACAAATTGAAGCACCAATATAATTTTTAAGTTCCAATTTGCAAGGTGAAGAACTAAACTATTCATCTGTTGAGAAACAAGCATTTTTTGTCTTTAAAGCTATAAAGAATTTTAGGCCATTTATCCTCAAAACTCACACTAAGATAATAGTTCCATTCTCTACAGTAAGGCAATTATTGATGCAAAGAGAACTAGGAGAGAAAAAGGGCTAACTGGGTTACTGCTTTACAAGAATATGATGTAGAAATTAGACCTTCTAAAATTGTTAGAGGTCAAGGTTTTCACAGAATGCTAACAAGAGAATCTCATTTATCACTAGAGGAAGATTTGGGTAATGATGTGAAAGTGTTATAGATAATCCTCAATGATGTTTAGTCTCAATATGTTGACCTCAAGTTTTATTTAAAAAATGGATATGACCCAACACAACTCAGTTATAAGAAAAAGTGTGCTTTAATATTGAAAGCCAATAAATATTAAATTATCAATGATATGTTGTTTACAAGCAAATTTTCTGTGTTATTAAGATTCTTAGAGAAAACTAAAGGGGAGAAAGTTTTGCAGGAACTCCATGATGAACCAGCTGCAGGACATTTTGGAGGAAATACAACAACACATAAAATCCTTCATGCAAGTTACTATTGGCCAACACTTTTCAAAGATTCTCATGAATATGAAAGGAAATGAAAAGTTTGTCAAAGTGCATCTGGAAGAAAAAGGAAACCAACTTTCCCATTACGGCCAATTAATATCAAACAACCATTTGAAAAATGGGGATTAGATATAATCAATGAGATAGTTCCTAACTCCTCCAAACATCATAAATACATTCTCACAGCTACCGATTATTTTACTAAATGGGTGGAAGAAATTGCACTAAAGGTAGCCAACTCTGAGAATATTATTGAGTTCATTGATCAGTTTATTATAACTAGATTTGGTTTACCTACTGCTTTGATGTTTGATAATGCATATTATTTCTCAGGAACTGCTATGATAGAATTTGCTATCAAAAGAGGTTTTAAACTCAAATATTTTTCTAATTATTATTCGCATGGAAATGGTTTAGCATAATTTACAAATAAAAGCCTTATTAGAATCATCAAACAAACTGTTGACCAAAACCAATGAAATTGGCATAAATCATTAACATTTTATCTTTGGGCAGATCGAATAAATCAGAAGGCCTCCATTGGCACTTCTCCATTTAATCTTGTTCATGGGAAAGAAGTTGTTATTCCTACCAATGTAGTTATTCCTTCTCTTTCCCTAGTTCGATTTATTGATGAATCGACTTCTTCTTCTTTGCAAGTAAGACAATTTGAAATTCTTAAACTAGAAGAAGAAAGAGAAAAAGATAAATTACTCATGCACATCATCATCATTTAGTCAAAGCTTCATTTGATACAACTTTTGTCACTCCAAAAACATTCCATATTGGTAATCTGGTATTGAAATAAGATAATGCACACGAGGAAAAAGGTAAACACATCGAATTCCAAAGACTATGGCTAGTTCCATTTCAAATCATTGAATAAATAGGACCATCAACATTTTTATTGCAAGATCTATCTAGAAAAAATTATTCTCTTCCTGTTAATGGGTATATTTTAAAGAAATACTTTTCATAGGAGGTAACCCCTTCTATTCCCTTTATATTACTGTCTTTTTTTTTCCTTAGGAAAATAAATGTTGAATAGTATTGATTGTTGGCTTTTCAAATAAATATCTTTGAAAATATTTTTGATTTATCGCTTCTAGAAATAAGAATTGTTAAGGAAACAATCAAAAGATTTGAATATCAAATAAATTTTATTTTACTAAAAAATGTAATTTCACTGAAGTTATGTATTCTTTGAAGAAATAACATCTTTATAAATTATGGTTATTCTGTTATTAGTCAAGAAAAGAATCTTTAACATAGGAAAGAATTTTTTTACAGATAAGCAATCTTAAACTCTAAAAGTTTTCATCCAAAATCCTCAAAAGGACCAATGCCTCACCCCATCTGGAAAAATTTTCAATTTTTAGAAAGTAATTCAAAGAGTTATGTTAAAAATAGTAGAAGATAATAAGTCTCATCAAGAGCTTGTTTACCATGTTTATATGGAAATAGTTGAACTCACATTACCAATACTGCCTACCAAAATAGGGTAATGACTTGAGATTATATCAAAATACAAGGGGTCTCATCAAGAGCCAGCTTGATTAGTTTAATTACAATCAGTGAATGGCATTGTCAATATTTGGTCACCAAGCCAAGACAATGGCTTTTAAGTGATTAAAGAATACATAAGAAAATATCTACAGAAAAGAAAACAAGTTCCAAAATAGATAAAGCATATACATTGAACTTATTTTTGAAGATTGTAAGAGTAACTAGATGGGACGATGAATCATTGCTGGGTAAAAGATAACCCCGCCAAAAGCTTAAATTTCCTATTGGATCAGAGGCTCTACCTGTGATAAAAGAGTATATATTTATAAAGCTAATCTGAAAGAGCCACCTACTACATCTTTTTGAACTTACTAAAAACTGATATAGATATTCATACTTTTATTTTTCAAAGAGGAATTCTTATGAATTATAATCAAGAGATATTTTATTGCTTAGTGAGATATAATTTATTGAAATTCATTCCTGTAACTATTTTTATTTTGAAAAGTTTTAGAAATTTCAAAAAACCAATCAGAGATAGTTGGTTCTCCCAAGTGAATCGCCAATTGTTGTACTATACAACACCCCCCATTTATTAAAATAAATGGGGAACCTTTAAAAATAAATAGAAATTTATGACTATGATTTCATCTTAGCATAAGCCTAAAAAACTTTTAGGAATAAAGGTTTTTCCCTTTTTTCTTTGATTTCATAAGCGCTTATCGCAAATCGCATAACTTACAAGACGAATAAGTTAAAACATATATATGTTTTGCAAATTGCGATATGCGCTTCAATATTTTCAAAGTTATATAAAACCCCCATTGCAAATACTTTAAAAAATAAATCGCATCGCGCCTTTTAAAAACAATCAAACTTATAACAATTTGGTAAAGATTGCGATAACACAGACTCAACAAAATAATAAAGAAATAATTATAAGTCCGATAAAGTGCAACAATTAATTCTTTAGCGCATTTCACATTTCACAACAATAAACCAAATGGAAAGTTTTATTACCACAAAAAATTATGATGTGCGATTTGCGCAGATCACATTTCGCGAGATTCATCGGCGGCAATAAACATATCTATTGGTAACTGTTTAAAAGTTGTGATGTGTGATATTAACACATATTACTCAAGTGCGAGAAATGATTCATATCTAATCAACCTATTATAATATCTAACGTCTTAAATTGATAGATTGGACATATTACGTAAAGGTGTGTAAGAGATTTGATAGGAAGAGTTATGGGTTATTAACGACATTTAATGGGAGTAAGGTTCAAAATATTGATATCTAACGGAGTGAGAATGACTGGAATGCAAAATAAAGGTAAGGAAATCTCCCAAACATCCGCTGCAAAAAACTCAGACATGCCTCTATTTCTTTCAGATAAAACCTCGAACAAGGATTGTGGCAGTTCCTCATGGGAAGCAATGTACCACCTTTTTGAGGAAGAACAGCCAAAGGTAATAGTTAAAATAGCTACAGAAAATGTGAAAGTTTCCTCAAACCCGTCCTACCGAGACCTTGCATGTTCGTTTCTTCACAGAATAGCAACAAGGCCAAATATTTTACCCTACATAGATATGGTAAAGTGGGTAATTGACCACCTTAACATAGCAGATTGGTCATTCAAGAATTCAAAGTTAGAGAATATTGGTTCATTCAATGCAAAGGATTTATAGATAATGTACCACTTACCCATTCTGTGACAGAATTATGATAAAGCTTTTGTCCAAAGCTTTACGAAGAAGAATGCAGACCTCATGAAAGTGATAAATGGATGGAAATATGACCAAGCCAAGCTAAAGTGAGACAAATTTGGTATGTACCTGATAGCACAGTTACCCTCCTCTTATTGTTATTTTGCTGGAATGTTATGTAGGTTGTTTTCCAAGAAAGATACCAATAAGCTTTCCATATAATGTGTCCCTTTAATTGACGCAATCATCAATTCCTATATTTTGAATTGGGCTAGAATTTTGTCTCATAATTTGGCCAGTAATATCATGGATTATAGAAGTAAAAGAAGTGTTTCCTCTAGAACAATACCCCCCTTTTTCATGAGTTCTGACATTATGGATGCAATTTTCTTTTGTTCAAGCTTTCCTGTTAAGGGATGGAAATGGAAAACCCAAGACCCCACTCCAATCCATATTTACCAAAGATCCCTTTAGGAGTCTAATTTTCATTTACATTTCTTTGCAATGGAGTTATGTTACCCATCCATCATATTATTTTTAATTAAAAAGCCACTAGGATTTCTAAGGAGGCTAGCACAAACATTTTACCAGTTGCTAGATGGTTTGCTGAAGATAATTTCACCTATATTAGAGTTTTTGGGAGTTATTATTCTCCCCATGTCTTACACTATTATGTTCTTGATAAGGTTCTCGCCAGGGAAATTGCCTATAAACTTCTAGTAAGTGGAATTTCCAAACAACTCAAAGATGCCAAGAAGGCCATTTGGCCTACTTTCCCTTTACAATGTGGCACTTTTTCCCTTTTCTACATTGTTCATGCATTCAAAGATATTTCAAATGTTACTTCGTTAAATCTAGCTCTAATGCCAAAAATGCCATTTGATCCTAATGATGTGGTCAAGAATTTCACCACTAAGCTTAAACTGAAACCGTTCTTGAATGAGAAAGATATGTTCAAATATTTCTTTGAAGGTGTGGAGAAGTTCATGGATGTATTGAAAAATGCATCCATTCAGCTCAGTAAAATAGATTTTGAGGCTTTCCAAGCATATAGAAATAAAATGCTGGAAACAATTCCTTTGGATTTTTTATTTATCGAAGATGTCTATAGACCAAATCCTAGCATTATTCTGGATAATGAGGTTAAGGATATGTCTGAAGATGAATCGCAATAGAAATCAAATCATGAGTCAGGACAATCACAACATAATTCTTAGAATTCAAATCACTCTGAGAATGAATCCAAGAGTAGGAATGAGAGTCCAGAGAAAATAATTGAGAGAGAGATTAATGGGAATGAGATACAAACAAAAGGAGAAATTAATGGAGCTCAATCATCTTCTCAAGAAGTTCAGCATATCCAAAATAAACCTGACCAGACAGAGAAGCTTTAGTCAAAAGATTTGAAGAAATAATGGGAGAATTTTTCCTAGGCACTAGAAACCCGTCGCCAAAGCCTATTGTTGATGAATGAACAGATTTCCAAACCCCACAACATTCCCATAATTTAGTGGAAACTTCAATTCTGCTACAACAGGTACTTGAAGTTCTTTATTAGGAGACCATTTTGGCATACCCTATAGAACATGATATTTTAAATATTGAACAGATACCCTCACTTGATGTCTTTTATGAAACTAGCTCCAAAAATAGAAGAAAAGAGAGATCAACACCTTATAAATAAGCCACTTCGAGGGGGAAACCTCCTTCACATTACATAAATGAAAAATTCTTGGATGATGCAAATGAAAAAACCTCATTTATATATATAGGAGTCCATGGGGTCACAACATAATCCTAACCGACCTAACAATAATAATGTAAGGGCACAATAATAACAATATGGGGGTTACAGGGGTACAATAATAACAATATGGGGTTTACAGGGGTACAATAATAAAAATATGGGGACTACAGGGGCACAAAAATAATAATAAGGGGGATAAACTAACAATACTAAGGGGCTACACTAATATTATAGGGACCTAACATGCCCCTCTCCTTCAAACAAGTGTTGTCCTCAACACTTGATTATTTCTGAATGCTTCTGTATAAAATTCACATCCTCCCATGTGGAATATTTAGCGGGTAAGTTTTTCCACTTGCTGAGATTCTCTGAAATTGATCAATGTCGTAGTTGTCGAGTTCTTGTTTCCATGACTACTTCAGAACTTCTTTCACTACAATATTGATCTTCCTATTGTTTCATTCTATTCTACACCAAAGTTAGGATATCCTTTGAGGATTGGAGAAATTTTTGTTGATGCTCGATGTGATCTTCCGCTGATTTATCATCCATATTAGCTTTCATTTTATCCTTCAAACCATGCAACTTAGACTCCATGTATGCTTTTAAACCATCTATTTCATCTTGGGTTGCTCTTTGTAAGATCGAAATTTGTTGCACTTGGTACCCTAATTTTGATATCTCATACTGCAATTCTTCCTCTTCATGCGTCATAGTATAAATTTTTGAGGGCTTAATGGATATGGAATTATTTTTTGGAGGCATTATAGAACCCAATACTAATAAAAATTCTTAAATATGCCCTTGGAATCGCTTCAAACTTCTTTTTCAAACAAACAAACATTATGCAATTTTAAAAAACAAATACACACCTTTTTCTTTCTTTTGAGGAGCTCGATATTGAAACTGAATTATCTTTGTGATTTCAGATCTTCAATATTTGAACATTGGTCCTGTTTTAGCCCTCTGAATCTTATTTTGAATGCCACATGTGTGACCTGATTTGGATTCTTCAAGGCAAAGTTATGCCCAATCTCCCACAATGACCTAATTATGGACTAGTTCAGTAGAGCGGACTTGTACAGTGTGCCACGTGTCACTTTTTCCTCCTTCAACTCTCAAATTGATACATAGATAACTACAGTCCATGCAATTGTGGCCAATTTTTACGGAATTCCAATCCGATGCTCAGAGAGACATATTTATGATGATTTTCCCATGGTCACCTCTTTGAGATGAAATTCGGGAGCCTGAAAAAACCATAAATTCCACGGATTATATCTCCAAAATTTTTATGAAACAATATCTAAAATTTTTAAAGGACGTTCCTCAAGACTTTGGTTTTTCTCTGTAAAAATTTCCACTTCTGAACCTTCGTATAAAAAAATTTATAGCGAAAATTCTACGATGATTTGTTTAGGTGAAATTCGGGATCCTGAAAATCCATAACTTCCACAGATCATATCTCTGCAAATATTGAGAACCAAGATTTGAAAATCTTACATGACTTTCCTCAATATTTCGTCTTCGCTCTATAAAAATTTCAGCTTCTAAACCTCATAGAAAAAATGTTATAGTGAAAATTCCAAGATGACCTGTTTGGAGCAGCGAAACCCTAGAATCTAAAGCTTTGATACCAAATGTTATGAAACTAGCTCCAAAAATAGAAGAAAAGGGAGATCAATGCCTTAGAAATAAGTCACTTCAAGGGGGAAACCTCCTTTACATTACATAAATGAAAAATTCTTGGATGATACAAATGACAAAACCTCCTTTCTATATATAGGAGTCCATGGGGTCACAATATAATCCTATCTGAACTAAAAATAATAATGTAAGGGCACAATAATAACAATATGGGGGTTACAGGGGTACAATAATAACAATATGGGGACTACAGGGGCACAACAATAATAATAAGGGGGCTAAAATAACAATAATAAGGGGCTACACTAATATTATAGGGACCTGACAATGTCTTCTACAGTCCTAGTCATAAGGTTGTTATTAAGAGAAGAAAGAGAAGAAGAATGGATAAAACAATTTCAAATCTTATGGATGAATTTGTAAATATTCTATGGAAAGACCCTTTGGCTGATCGTATAGAACATTTGACTAAGTTATCACAATTCTCAGGAGAATATGCTACTGCTACCATTGATAAAACCACAGAGGTACAAATTCTACTAAAGCAAAAAGAAGACAGTACAGGAATTGGAGAAATTGCCAGAACAAGAAAAGTTTAATTCTAGTAAGAAAATTAAAATGAAGATGTCTTAATTTCAAAAATATTTTGAAATACTTAAGCTACAACACTAGGTGCATATTACAGAGAAAAAAACATAACTTGAAGCAGCAATGAACAAAATGAAAAGCCAGCCTCAAGTAGAGTTGTTTATAAAAGAAGCACTGAAAATGAATGCAAAGCTAAAGCAATAGAAAGAAACCTTTTGCCAACAAGTTTAAATCACTAGTTCTTACTGTGATATAAGAAAAATTATAATCCAACAAGTGGCTAATATAAGGCTTGAATGAAAAAAAATTGAAAAGAATATTATTGAGTTAATTAAGTGACAAGGATCTGACAGAGGAAATAAAGCTAACCTCCCTAAGATAGATAAATTTCACAAAAAAATTTTATTTAAGGATTGGGAAATATAGTTGAGACAAGCAGAGAAGGCGACGATAAAGGCATCAATATTAACAAATGAAATTTTTTAATCTGGTAATGAACATCTTTTAAAATATGAACTTATTAAAGAATCCACTGTTGAAGTGCTCCTAGAACCTAAACCATTAGAATCACATTGGAAGGAAAGTACAGAGAAGCAGGTGGAAACTATTAAAAAGATAAATAAGTTTGATAAGGAAAATTACTGGAATTTTCTGATCAAACCTTATCATCAGTACCTAACTTTACAATCATTAACCGATTCTACAAAGAAATTGCAGCCAACACTTTCAAATGTAGTGTTAAAAGCCCAAGTCAGATCAGGAATTGTGTAGCCAGATTAGCTAAAGCCAATGGTGGATATTTTTCAGCTCCGAGATCAAATGCGCAAAGGGGAACAACCCACATAATCATGTTGTTATTTTATTTCCTAGATTGTAGTTTAATTTTTCTCCTTACGAGGATGGTTGTTTGAAACCTCCTCCATATTTTATGTAATAATGTATTTTAAAAATATTTAGTTTAGTATTTAAACCCTTCCCATGAATTTAGAGAAGGGTCCAAAAAATTTGTCAAAAACATTTGCAAAGAATGTACTTATGCAAGTTTTTGAATGATTTGATGAATTAATGGAACGAAATGTGTTATCTTTTGACATTTGAAGTTTTTTAACTGATGTTGCACTATTGTACTCTTTAAATTTCTTGAAAGTGAAGAGGAGCAGAAAACTACTGTCAATTTGAATGAGTAGAACCTCATATATATGGTACTTCTACACGTTATATTAAGTTTTTCTTCTCAAATTGAAAATTATATTTTTATCTGCTTTATATATTAGAAATTTTATCATAAGTAAATGTTAAATGCACTTCTATACTTATATTTTTTTATGATTTCTTATCTTATATATAATCAAACATATAAATGTGATATACATTTCATAATTCGTTTGATTAAAATATTTTGTTAAAAGAATTATATTTACATAATTTTCATCTCTTTCAACTTTTAAATAATCTTCATTACTAATAGTTGGAAGATATCTTTTTAGATCGCATAAAGGAATGAACACTCTCCGATATATAGTAGAATAGGTAGTTTAGTTAAATGAATATGATAGATTAAATCATGTCCCATTTCCATGTTATATAAACAAAACACACCCAACATCATCCTTATTGGGAAACTGGTCCCTTTATCCTTAGTTGGAGCCACCACACCAAATAGAAAAGGACTTCCTCTAAGGTCCGGACTGGGTGGTTTTCCCCCATGTTGTTGCAATGTAATTACGAGGCTCCAACACCTTCATAATAAACAAGAGGCTTAAATGAATAGTGCATGAAGGGTTGTGGAAGCCATTTTAAGGAACACTTGAAGGTTATGTTTTTCTTAAGTTATGTATGGGTGTGGAATCCATACTAGCATATATCTATGAGAAAATGTATGGGTGTGGAATCCATACGTGTTGTTGGAGTTGGGATCCCCCACGAAGTAAAGTCTCCTTAGATCAAGGAGTGGAGCGCACATCACGGAGTATATTTTTGGTCTTAGGGGCTTTTCGGTGGGTCAAACCCCCTTATTATGTAATGGGATGAGAAATTTTGTAACGTTGGACTCTGCCCATGGTTTGGGACCATGGTATTTTAAGAGCCAAATCTATATAAGGAGTCTAGATAGAGGTTATGATATAGGTTATGAATGACATATCTTTTGTGATGCATTTGGATGTCAGACTGAGTTAGATTCTGTGCTTTGGGTTAGAGGAAAAGGCTCCGATAGTTGTGTGTGCGGAGACCTTAGGAAATACTGCAGTTGTGTACATAGGGGAGAAAGTGAATGGATCAGATATATCTGTACATTAATGAAAGAACTATTGACAAGATATGAGTTATAATGATGCGTTTATTTTTTTACTGTTTATGAATGTCTATTCTGAATAAGGGTTTTATTCTGTAACTAAATATCACAGTTCGTTTTATGGTCATTTATTATGTTTAATGCTTAAATAAGTAAGATTGCGCAGTCTGTGAGTAAGTTCAATAGTTATTTTGAACAACGCTGGTAATATTCATAGATCTAACTTATAGATCTTAGATAAGAAGGAAAAGCCCTAAAGCCACTGTCCTCTATCCCTATGGATGCGGAAACTTGGTTCTAGCATCCCCCTATATTTCCTCGGGTGAGACTTCGGTTTGCGCAAGAAGATTGCTGCCGAAAGGGACAGTAATAGTGGGTTTTATTGGACTGTGCAAACTATCTAAACATGGGTCAGGGCCCATAAACACAACAAATGGTTTTGTTTCTAGGATGGGGATATGACCGAGGGATAGCTGGATGTGGCATCCATCTAAGAAAGAGATTGAATATTCGATAGATCTGAAATAATGTGAGTTTGTTGCGCAAGAAAGCAGAAATTCACATATCTCTACTGAACACTGGTTACCGAATAATATCTATACATATCAGTATGAGATCTACTTTGCTTGATTTTATAACAAGCTTCACGAGTGGATCTCAAGGCTAGCTAGGAAAATAGGGTATTTTAATAATAGACCTACTATGTGGACCCCATATCTGATTGAGAAATTGAAAAATACTGATAACAAGATTGCGAGAGCTATTGATTACTATATTAATATCATCCTTGGGGGATTCATTACTAATTTCATGATCGAGACATATGTTTCCTATAGTGAAGCATAGCACAAATTTTTCAAAGGTCTGCGAGGTAAGTACCTGAATTCATTGAAGTTCTGGATTAAAATGGTATTGTGTGAAAAGGGTATATTGCGATTTCACTCAGATTGATGTTCAAAGACAAAGAACATGGTGCTACACAAAGTGGAAAAAGGTTTAGAACATTTGGGTAACATATGTTTAAATGGATTAAAGACCGTTGTTTGAGACTAAAGGAGGAGAAAGCAATCCCGCTACTCCACGAAACCTGTCATTGAGATCTGAAAGTTAGCAGAGTGCTAAGGAATTCACCAACCTTCCAACCCCATTATCACTCTATTTCATTCTATCCTTCCACCTCCACCTCCCCCTCCACCTCCCCCATTCACCATGTCCCAACCACCGAAGATGCCTATGTTCAAGGGAATAGATGACCTCGAAAAGCTCTGGTTTGTAGTAGAAGCGATATGGAGTTCGCAGAATGTTATAGACAAAGTTATGAAGAAAGCACAATAGGTTATTGCGCTACAAGATCGATCATTTTACTAGTGCATGAAGTTTGTTACAATGAATTCCAATGCTTCATTGGTTGAAAAAAATACTGCGCTAAATGTTGAATTCAAAAATCGAAAGTCGGTGTCCCAATGTATCACCAAGATCAAATAAATTAAGAAACTGCATAATGATACTATATGGGAGGTAAATAAGAGATTTAAGACATTTTTGAGTCAGATTAGCTTTAATATTCCAGACGAGCACCATAAAGAGTGGTTTATTGATGCATTGTTTCATCTTATATTTCCATTGTCACAACAGAAGATCATGACTCAGGTCGAAGGGTTAGAGATAGTGATGAAGCTGGAGGCTTTGCCAGTTGTCGATGCAAGCATAGGAGTGCAACTGATTCAGACTCAGATGCAAGTTTTCACATGAAGCTCTAGGATCTAAAGAACAGAAATGAGGTTCACCCAGAGATGAGAACAGAGTTCTGGTGTATCAAGTGAAAAACTGAGGGTCACTATAAGGAACAATGTCCTGTTTTTAGAGACTACTTGGGCACTGAGATGTCGAGTCCATTTCAACCTGGATCGAGCGGAGGGCCAAGTGCAAGGCCTAATTTATGGTGTAGTATTTGTGAAGTTACAGGCCAACATTCCATGGATGTTTGTCAGTTATTGAAAATTTTGGTTAGATCGTCGAAGCAACTATTCTGCAACTTCTGTAGTTCAGTTAGGCACGATGAACAACATTGTAGGAGCTACGAACTAATGTTGTAGAACAGTCTAGGCGCATATCGAATGCAATTAGAAGGTTGCAAATATATGGGTTAACCAACTGTGCAAGGAGGTTTTCAAGGCCGAGGGTACGACCAAGGAGGAAGCATTGGTTGAGGATGAGGAAATATTGTTTGTTACAACTGCGGAAAACCTGGACACTTTTCTCGAGATTTCCAGAGTTCCATTGTTGTGTCTTGTAGGTATTGTCAAGAATTTGGTCATGAAATATAAGAATATCCCATTTTTAAGCTAGAATGCAGGAGAAGCACAACCAACATCCATCGAAAAACATACAGATGATGAAGAATGAACCGCGCCAAGGAGATCCAAGTGTTAACATAGTAATGCGCAGTGGTATGAATACTGGGGGAAACTACATGGATGGGTAGAGGTTTATAACAGAGACATGGGCAAGGAAGGCTAAAGATAAGCCTATTATTTTTGAGGTACAATGCGAAAAATAGATCTTCATGGCAGTGAAGAAATCATGTATGACTCCTAAGGCTCCGACATCGGCTGTGCATAGAAAATTTTTCCTGGTAGAAAAGAATCCTGAAGAGAATGTTGAAGTAAAGGGATTTGATTTGTCAATCCTAGCATCTTCCTTACAGAAGTACATGAAGTTTTTAAGGGACCAAAGGGGTGTAGAAGGATTGCAGGAGCTGATTAATAACTATGCTAGTAAAGAAGAGTTGCGGAAGGAACATCGCACAGTAAACAAAGTGTACAAGAATAAGAAGAGAAATAACAGGAGATGTGATTAACTTTGCAGATCAGAGACTATGATATGGATCAAGTTATTCTAGATATATGATTAGATGCTAATGTTCTTCCAAAACAAACATGGGAGCGGATGGGAAAGCCGAAGTTGCAATGGTTTATTATTCATCTAAGGATGGAAAATCAACAGAAGATCATTCCTATGGGGTGCTTGCAGGGTGTCAGCATAGATATTGATGGTGCAAGTGTGTTGGTTGAATTTTAGGTCATCGATATCATTGATGATAGTAATCCTTACCCCATGTTGTTATGATTTGATTGGGCTTATGACATGGATGCTATAATAAAACTGAAGAATAGGCAGGTGGTATTTGAAAAGGATGGCACTCGAGTTGTTGTGCCATTGGATCCCTCTGAAGGTGTGCAATATACAGAACCTTTCCAACACAAGTATGGCGATGTTGCAATTGATCATATTTATGAGCTTACTACGCAGGACGAAGACTATATTAATCCCACCGCAGATGGAAGAATATGTTGGGAGCGCGACAGTTTGTGTGTGTTTGACTCTGATGAAGAGTTGGAGCACTGGCAGAATAGATTGCATGAGGTAACCATGAAGAATTTGTAATAGGGCTACAAAATCTCTGCATCGTCTTAAGTCAGAAGTGTGTGACTTCCCATTTTATGATGGAACGAGGAATGTTGTCTTGTTCTTGGAGTAATTTGAGGAAAATTTTATGGAGGAACAAAGGTATGAGGCTCTGGACTTCGCGTTAAGGCCCACTCCAGCCCGATGGTGGGGTGTGCACAGAGAAAGTCTAGGAGGTTCCTTGGAGTTTTGCAAATTTCTACGGTTAAGGTTTGGTCAGGTTGACACAAGAATTGTGGATAAGTATGATGGTCGGAATGATCCATGCAAGAACTTAGCTTGTTGGACTATAGCTTGGGGAGCATAACCTCAGCACGAATGGTTGCACATGTTCTTTAATTATTTGGAGACGATACCTCAACAATGGTATCTTGAAACATAATTGCGCCATGGGACAATGGATTGACCAAATGAAATGATTGAAGGGTTCTTGCTGACATATAACATTGTTGATGGTTGGGAATGCATTAATGACACTCTTCAAGAAGTGAAGGAAGGGTTATTCCACATTACTAAGGAACGAAGGAATCTAATACAGCCAGATCGAGTTGCGCAATGGGAAAAGACTCGCAAAAGTTGCCCACAATTTGTTTGGAGAGACATGGTTCCCAAGACTATGTTGACAGAGGAGATTTTTGGATCTCATGAAGAACAGATGTAGACCAATTTTGGTGAAGGATGGATTCAACGAAGTTGAAGTACTATTCGGAAGATTGACTGTAGGTGCAATTGGAGGTTACTATGCCGAGGGGGGCAGGGCTTCGCTAAAGGGGCGAGTCTCACGGAGTTCATCCAAAATATGACCGCTGGAACAATAAAAATTGATTGGAAAATGACTTGGTCATTAATGGGCATATCTAGTCAAATCCGCTGTCAAATCGACATTTATGACGAGCGTTTAAGGGTGATGATGAGGTTTGAATTTCAAATTTTTTATAAATCTAAGATCCTGCCCTCAATTTGAACACTTTGTGTGCTAAGTGTTAGAGGAGAGAATTCTTGTCTGCAAGAGTGTCGAGCAAGCTATTACATGTCAGAGTACAGTTTCGAAGAAGTTAGAGAACCCTTGATTGAGGTCGGGTTGAGCCACACATTCTTGAGTTGATCTCATAATGATGGCACCACCTCTAGTAACATCCACTAGGCCGAGGTCTCCAAGAGGGCAGAATACTGTGGGTGCATCATTGTCTGGAAAGCCTAAGAAACTAGCAGTGCGGTCCTCGCCCCAGAATAAACCCTCAAAGGAAAAACAAGTTAGGGAAGCCTAGGAACGACGAAAGGAAATAGCTATGGAAGTCGAATTAGATGAGGATGAGGAGGTAGAGGAAGTCCCAAAAGAAATTTATGTTTAGGTTGAGCCCCTCTCCAGGCTGCCTCCTTACATTCCACCCTCAAATCCAGAGGCTAAGAAGCTAGTGAAGGACCTCGACATAGTAGAGTATAAGGTATTCACTCTACTGATTAATGACAAATTGGCAATTGAAGGTGACGTACTAGCTAAGGTGTTCCAGTTGAGAATGGAGGAGTGGGAATTCAATGAAATAAGTAAGTACCTGCAGTTTGGACCTAGCCGGTACTTGTCCCAGCAATCCTTTCCAGGAAGACTCACGCGATTAGAGCCGATGAAATGGGTACAGGGTATCTAGTAGGTTGGGATACTCAATATGTTGTACATATCACACTTTGAGTGAAGTCCCATTAATACTATTTGTATGTGCCAACTGTTGGCCATGGTGCATGATGGTTGTTTATAGCTGGGGAAGAATATCTCCATTATAGAGATGTTGATCGGGAAAATTACAGCCCTTCCCTTTCAAGGATTGGAACCTACGGAGGATTTTTTGGGTAAAAGCCAAGAAATGCAGCTTGCGGACAAGATGAATAATGAGTATGATATGTCCAAAGGGTCCTAGGGTTTTCTCATTAATTCCATTTCTGACAAAACTATGCGCTTCACTATGCACATCCTTGTGGGAAAAATCATGAGGAAGAGTCATGAAGAGGAGGCTTCTGCACCTCTTATTGGTTTAGCAGCGAAGTGCGCCAAGGGCGTGGTACACAATTAGGCTGGTTACTTATGTCATCAGTTCCTCAAACATTTTTGGGCAACACAGAAAGAAGGCAAGCAGTTCCACTACATGTGGCTCCTACTTCTGATTGCCTTGATGGAATGGAGGGAACCTAATGTGTCACAGTTCAATGTTGCGAACCCTCATCTCTGTGAAGCAGTCTGGTATGCTTCACTATGGAATTCGACGGAGCCATTGATAATTATGCATAATTAATTTTTTTCTGGGTCAGAGTAGAGATTAGCTTAAGGACAGTGATCAGCGAAAAGCCTCGACTATCACCAAGGATTGTGGAACAATATCGAAAAAATTGTAGAGTTCAAAGAAAACTCCCATCATATCCACATATAGGTGAAGAAGGACCTCATTGGGGTATGGTATGACCTCTCGTACACAGTAGAAGAAGAAGACCTCGAAATCATCATCATCAATTGCTAGATGATTGGTTAACTTTGCTACAAGAAGGAACAAAGAAGGTAGGAATGAGTGGGGCGAAGCCCACTACACCAACATGGCAGAAGGATAATGATGCAAAGATTATAGAGACTGGGGGGGATGATATTCTTGGCGATTATTTGGGCACATATCCATCTGGACCCTCCTCCCCATTTATTGCTAAGATAAGGGAACTATAGAAGGGTGGTGCAAGGAAGAAGGTCAAATTTTCCAAATCTATTGGCCTCACAGAAATTTTCCTTACTAAGGGGGACATTGATAAGATAGGGGATGTTGTGCGGAAATTAAATGAGGACTTTTGGAGCAACATAAAAGAGAAATACAAGAAATTCCTCGAAGATTTCCACAAAAGGTTGCAGGATTTGCAGGTGCAAGCAAGCGTGTTTCAAGCGAGCATGGTCCCACCAAGAGGGGCATCACTGGAACAAGTACAACTACGCAGGAGTTGGTTTTGATAGAAGATAGCTGTGCAGTGTATTTTCCTGAAGGAACACTACATTTTGATGCAGTTGAGCAGATGAATGAGGTAGTCCGATGGCAGAATACAAGATTGAATCTTGTGGTGATGCCTTTACAATCCTTGTATGAGTTTCACCAAGGCATCGTCGAGGAGATAAATCTCAGAGAGCAGAGCGCCCTTCTGGTTATTCGGAACACCTAGGAGGAATGCCATAACATGGCTACGGAGAAGCATGTTGTTTTCTAAGAGAGCGAGGTTGAGGAACATAGTGCTAGAAGTTATAAGAAGCAATCTTGAAGGCATGTAGTGAGATACTAGAGCTTGAGATTTAGGCTGTTGATGCGCCTGAGGAAAAATTGGCCAAGCTGGCCAAAACTGTCAAAGAATCCAACACCAAATTTGACGAAGTATGGGTTGAGATGGAAAGGAAAATATTTGATCTACAGATGTAGTTATAGGCTGCTACTCCGCCAGAGGTCTAGGGGCAGCGGAAAACGAAGCAGAGGGCTGCCACAGCACAGATCGAATCTCACATACACGAGTGTGCAATAATATTTGGTGACACTCTGGATGTCTAGTCCTCACTACACGAGGACCCACAAGTACAAAATATTGAGACTGAGGTGCGCTAAAAAAAAGAGCATCTAGATAAAATCAAGGTCACTGCAAAGACCTTGGCACGGATTAACCATCTCCAAGAGGGTAAATTTTTACAGGAACAGATTATGGAGCTGTGCCGGAAAGAACAACTAGTCATTGCCAAGATGAAGCCATGGAAATCTAAGGCTAGTAAAATTTCCCAAACTGTGGAGAACAAGCTTAAAGAGATGCGCACGACTTAGAGGTGATTAGAACAAAAGGAAGCCAGGTCCATCATAGAACCGCTGCTCAGAGAAGTCCGATATTTTGCAAGGAAGTGCACCGATACAATTCCTCCATTGAAGTATTCCTTGAGCGGCATCAGAGAAAATATTGATGGCACACCACCGTTGTGACTCAGGACGAGTCACATATTTTTGTTGTGAGCCTATTGGAGTCAGGATCCCCCAAAAAGTAAAGACTCCGCAGATCAAGGAGCGGAGCGCAAAAAAAAAGTATAATTTTGGTCTTAGGGGCTTTGGGGTGGGTCAAAGCCCATTATTGTGTAATGGGATGGGACTTTTTGTAAACGTTGGACTCTGCTCATGGTTTGGGACCATGGTATTGTAAAAGAAAAATATATATAAGGAGTCTAGATAGAGGTTATGATAGAGGTTGTGAATGATATATCTTTTTTGATGCATTTGGATGTCAGACTCAGTTAGAGATTGTGTTTTTGATTAGAGGAAAAGGCTCCTACAATTGTGTGTGCAAAGACCTTAGGAAAGACTGAATTTGTGTGCGTAAGCCCTTGTATTTATGTGCATAGGGTAGAAATTGAATGGATGAGATAGATATGGACAATAATGAAAGAACTCTTGAGAAGATATGAGTTATAATGATGCATTTTATTTTTTACTATTTATGAGTGTCTATGTTGAATAAGGGTTTTATGATGTAACTGAATATCACCGTTATTTTTATGGTTATTTACTGTGTTTAATGCTTAAATAAGTAAGATCGTGCAGTCTGTGAGTAAGTTCAACAATTGTGTTGAAAATCACTGGTAATATTGATAGATATGACTTATGGAGATCTGATAAGAAGTAAAAGCCCTAAAGCCATTGTCCTCTATCCCTATGGATGCAGAAACCTAGTTCTATCATCCCCTTATATTGCCTTGGGTGAGACTTCAGTCTGCACAAGAAGATCGTTGCTGAAAGGGCTAGTAATTAAGGGTTTTGTTGGACTGCACACACTATCTAAACCTGGGTCAGGGCCCCATAAATCTAACACTAACATATATCTATGAGAAAATGTATGGGTGTGGAATCCATACTAACATATATCTATGAGTTAAGTAATTCTTCTGGTTAGAATGCACACAAATATTTTGATGGAATCTCATAGACATTATTAAGGGGGATAGATTATGTATAATTAAATTTAAATGGATAGAAATTCGTAACATGAATTTTCTTGAGATTTAAATCCATTATTTTACTTTTATTGCAAATGAATATACTTAGATTGGTATATAGAAAACCATTAGGTGGTTTAGAATGTTTGGAATAATTTGTTTTGATATATGGAGTCAAGTGTTAACTAAGTATCTATCCTCTAGTATTTTATTTCTTTTGTATGTGTTGGATTTAGGTAGAATTAAAATGATTTTCAAATGCTTGAAATGTAGAAATAGATTATTGTGATAAGTTGATGAAATATCTTTTTTATCGGCTTCAGAAAAATTAGGTCTAGGAAAGCCATAATAGTATCTCTAATTATTTTGTCAGCTGAATATTGGTTGAATTCTATTTAACCAAATTAATTAGATAAATTATGAGGATTGAAGTCATGAACTTCTCTAAACTATTGTTAGTTAAGTGATTGAGTCAACATTCATATTTTTTATGAACTTGATGAACTACTTTCTTAGAATTTGATTACCTGCAAACTGTTAAGAGAATAACATGTTTAGAAGATAAACATTTTCTGTGGTGAGAAATTTGTTTTAATTAAACTTACAGGTATGTTATTAATGAAAATATTAGTTGAGTTGTCATTTTACAAGAATATGTGCCTGTCATATTTTTTTAGGGAGAAATTGAAGGAGAGTGAGATAATATTTTGATGAATAAGAATTCTTGCATGATTTAAAAGCCTAAGATGATTGCATTGTATGTGGAATGGAAGAGATTGTTGGATTTAGGAATTTTGTGCTTGGATGTATAGTTATATCAATATTTATTAGTCCTACAAAATGTTGTAATCATTTGAGATAGTGTTTATTCTCTTTAAAATAAAATAAATAAATAAATAAAAAGGGTTTAGCTTTAGGCTAGCTTTATTTCATAGCTTGTTTTTGTGTACATATTAATAGTAAGGAATAAGATGTGAAACAAAATTAATTTATTAATTACTAAATAGAAATCATCAGCGATTTTATATTTGGAAAACAAATTGACTTACAGTTATTGTTGGGTGTGGAGCCTGATTATCTTATTTATTTTGTATCACAACATTGGACCCCTGTTCTTAACGCGGAAGCAATGCCGCCCGTAATTGTATGTTGCATGGGGGGTCCAGGGGGGGAAACTACTACTTTATGGAGCCCCCCCCTAGCGGGGGGTTTCAGGGGTAGCACCCCTAAAGCTAAAAACAGATGTAAAATGGCCTTGTAAAAGTATTGTAATTTCTAGTCAATCTAGGCCATTCATTAGGCAGATGATTTGATGGTAGAAGTTATGTTTAATTTAGGATTTTTCACCCTAGAAGGCAAGCCCTCATTATGTATGAGGTTATTATATTGCGGCTGTGTATTTTATGTGTATTCTCAGAGCGATAAATAGATAGGGAGACTGTGAGAGAGAACAAAGGTTATTATAGCGGATCTGATGTAGGTTGTGTCTCTTCATTTTGTTGGATAATATAAAGGAAGGACTGGCTATTCAGGGTGGATGTAGCCCAAATTGGGTGAACCACGTATATCTGTGTCTCTCTTCTTTTATATGTTTTATGTGTTTTTGTTTCCGCATATTTTATGTGTTGCATTTCTTTTTAATATATAATTTTCTAACAGTTATCAAGGTGGATTCAATAATATATATAACGTATTTTCATAATTATGACAGTTGTTCTTGATTACAAACAACTTTAAATAAGATATCATTACTTTAATTTCAGAATGAATAATTTCTAATAGATTCATTCATAATTTATTCTCAAGTTAGAGAAGGGAATAATAATGAAGATTATGGGAACTAAAGGAATGGTCTATAATACATAAGTGGGTCAATGAGGACTGTATGGAACCTTAGCTTTTTAGTATAAAAAAAAATTGGTGCCTTGAACCTCAAATTGTGATTGTTCCTAAATTTAGTAAAAACTATAGGTAGATCCTAAAGATTTTGATTTGCAAGGATGTATTATAGAATTAAAAGGGGGGAACTTGGATTTGGAATACATAGACAAAGTGGTATGTAAGAGTGGGTTTTATATATGACATTAGATTTTGTTGCATAGTTTCACTAGAAATTGTATGTGGATGATTTTATGCTTCTTTTATGAAAATTTGATTGTGATATGGGATGGACCATCATTTTTGTTTATAAAACCAATGTGTGAGATATTTATAGCTTGGTAAGCTCAACATACTATAGAACCAAGAATATGACACATGTAATATTCATGCAGACTATGAGAAATAAAAACATGTAGAATATCAAATTATTATAGATAACTTAAGTAGATGTCATCTCAATTACATAAAATAGTATTTTGATATGGAACTATAAATTATATGGCTGATTTTGATATATAAATATTTGGTATTTTATATCAAACATGCCTAATATGGCACGAATATATTTTCTACTTGATTAAGAATGCCAATGTTTCAGTTTTCATGGAGCTTCTTCCAATTTAGAAAACACTAAACTATGGATTGGCATGAAGAAAAATATATCAAATACATATACATAATGTTAACACCTTATTGATAGGAGAATAAAAAATAACTAACTATCTTATGACTGTAGGAAAAACATCGAGCCAAGTTTAGCCCAAGAGGGGGAGTATGTAGTGTACCTTCTTGGTGAGATAGTTTTGATGACACTTAGATAGGGTGATTTTGATATAATGATATAATCACTATGCATGAGAGACTTATGTACATGCTTATATGCTATATACCTGGTTTGGGTCACCTTGTTGTTGTGTGTTTATGATAATATCTATGGTTGTGTGTATAAGAACTGATTTTGGTTAAGAGCATATTAACGATGTTTTCTCTTTTGGTATCCTAGTTTGAAAATAGGTGTACGACATGGATGGTGATCTAGTATTGAAACACATATATCCATGGATGATCATGGTTATGTGGAACATATGGTTAATTATGATTTATGGATGATACATTATTTGTATGATTATATGTGCTTAATCTCATACTAAGAATGATGTGGCAGGGGACTTTCTCATTGCCAACAAGGATGCTAGAGTTATAAATGACATCGGAATTCATTTATCCAAAACCAAAATTATTGTGGAAGTCATGCACAATCATAGGTGAAATGTGAGTAAGTTAATTATGAAATTCATTTGATTCCTTTGATCTATGAGATTGTTATGTGTGCAGGTCTTGGAAGAAGACCTTACTAATGAACCATCAAATGGGTATGATCTCGCAATCAGTACCTTAAGGTGAAGCGTGGAGTTTCAAATCAAATTAGATGAGAAGCCATGGAAATTAGGGGGCATAGTCCTAAATCCATGTAATATAAAGATGTGGAGTCTTGGATATATAATAAAAGGATTAGGGCGTGGAGTCATAAATCCATGAAAGATGAATACATGGAGTCTTGGATATATAATGAAATGTATAGGGCACGAAGTCCTAAATATTTAAAAATATCAAGGTGTGGAATCTTGGATCTTTAGAGTAAATCAAGGTGCACACTCCTCAATCTACTAAGGCACGAAGATGCATGCAATATGGTTGTGGATTCCCTATTCTCCAGAAGTAAAATACCAGTGATGAGAAGCTCAGGGATGAATTTTCTTAATAAAATCTCATTCCTGACAATTTTGGAGTGAATTTCTAAAAATAGAAAGTCATGTCTAGCATCTCAAGTATGACTTTCCAAAATAGTAAATCACCTCCAATCAATGGGTAATCAATTATACTTGAATGAAAATAAAATAAATTGTCATTGATCAATCCTAATAGTTAAATCTAGACTTAATTCTTAATATTATTAATATTATTATTATATTTTATGAGACTATGATATTATTATAAAAGGGAATTATATCTCTTCAATCACTTGGAACCTCTCTCCTTGATGATTCTCATGGCTCTATGTAACTCTCTCTCTCTCTTTTAATAATACATTACAGTCTCTTTTATGCACTCATCAAATATTGGCATATTCCTCTTACATTCATTAAAGACATGTCATAAGATATTCCTCTTACACTCTCTTCAATTCATATGTTACACTCTCCTTAACTAAGGCATGAATACCTCTCCTTAATGGCATGAGTTACACTCCTCTAAATGGAATACAAGGCATTCATATTACTCCTCCTTTATTACAAGAATTTTTTGCTCCTCCTATATATGTGTCTCATATACTCTTACTTGAGGGGAGGTGCATTGTGATACCAAGTTGAGAGATTTACAAAATAAATAAATAAATATTGTGAGAGGGAGAGACTTGGAGGGTAGCCAAATGATAATCTAAATTGCTAAGTAGCTTGACCTAATGGAATTGACCATGAGTGCGATTGAGAGGAAGTGAAACTTTTCTTCCTCAACTTCCCTTGTATATCTCTCTATTGCTATATTTCGATACTTGTTGTGAGCTCTTACATCTCAGGGTTTCGAGTGGGAGAAGTTCTCCCTGGATATGGTTTGGTGGAAAATCGGGTGGTTCACAATGATTTGGTAAGGATATTGGCATTGGAGAATACTGTCATTGGAGCAGGAGCATGCATCCATCCTTCTGGATTTCTATAAATTCACTTTCAGGTATGTTGATCAAATTTTATTTGTCTTTTTGTAGTTAATTTCATGGTTTTTTCTTATTTGTTTGTTGGCTAAAACTTACATGTATATGAAGTGTTGCACACCAAATGTTGAAGAAATTTTGTAATAGTTGTGGAATTTATTTATGTATAGTTTTGAATCGATTGACAACAGGTCCTAATGGATGAAGCATTTAGGCTTCCATGAGTTAGATGAAAACATTTTAATCACTTAAATTTTGTCTTTCATTCTCCTTGTCCAGTCGTAGATAAGTTCACACACTATGTGTTTGATAGAAGTAATAAATGAGATTGTAGGATTTTTTTGTTGTTCTTGTTTTGAATAATCACAATTATGGGCATTTCTGTTGTGATTCATCTCAACTTCAGGGGGTGTCCTTACCATTTTTCAATGTCACCCCATCTTTGATTTCAAAAATCAAGTTTTCAAACATGAATTCTCAAATATTCTCTGTTTTGTAGATTTTTTGTTGCCTGCATGAACCACCTATTGTTTTTTGTTGTTGTTTTTTTATCTGGATTTTCGGCGAGTATATATCGATGAAAATAATATTTTTCAAGCACTTGAAATTTTTATTTAAAGTCTTAATGCTTGTTGTTGTTGTTGTTTTTTTTTTTTTTTTTTTTTTTTTTTATCTTGGATTTTCGTGGCGATATATATTGATGAAACTAATATTTTTCTAAGAACTTGAAATTTTAATTTAAAGTTTCAATGGTTAATACTTTGAAAGTTGATAAAGGAGGTATAAATAAGCATAGCAAATAAAACCCATCGAACATGATGGATCTGACAGGAGCTCGACTGTCGTCTTTGCAGAATTTGCCAATGCTCTTCCTTGTTTCTCACTCTAGGCTTTCGGTCAGCTGTCGGGCATACGGTGTTTAACCCTACAGCTAACAGTATGGATTTCTTCCCCTTATGTGTTTTCTATTACTCTCAATGGAGTTTAGGAGCTAGAGTTTCTGTGGCTAAGCGGCTTTTTCGCTTTCTTGGTGTCACCTTAAGAGGGTTAATTGGTGGTTACAATGGGTTTCAACAGTGTCTCAGTGGAGCTATAACCCTCTCCGGAAGACCTTCTTACCTGCTGGGGGATTGAAATCTCAGAGAAAAACCTTGAGATATTTTTTCCCAACTCGGTTGTCTCTCACGATCTTGCAGCTAAGGTAGCCCTGAGGGGTTTTTCGCAGGGTGTTGGTTTGTTAGGTAAAACCCTTGTTAGTTCTTGGAGTGGGCATCGTCTTCTTGGACCACTTTATCTGAACAGTGGATGTCCTCAGATTTCGGAAGCAGGTTTCAAAGTGGCGATCACTCCAGTTCGGCCTTTGCCTCTGTCGGCGCCTCAAGGTAACTACACTCCTTTTGTTTCTACAGGAGGCCTAGAAGATATTGTGGGTTATAGTGGTTTTCATCTTTTTCCGGGCCCCTATCTACCTGGGGTTGATCCCCCTATGGGATTTTCTCCCTTGGGTAGACCTCCTCATGAGGTATCAGTGGGGTTGTGTTTTCCCGGGGTTGATCAAGTCCTTTCGAAGGCTGTCCCTCTAGTGTCGGCTGAGGGTCTAGCACCAACAGTGCAGAATGAAGGCGAGTTGTCCCTTCCTATGAGGATGGGGTTTTATCCCTCTGTGATTAGTCAAGGGTTTCCTCAAATGAGGTGGTTGAACTACCTCTGAAATCTTCGGCCTCAAAAAATCAAGAGTGTGCCCCTCGATTCGAAGCTACATCCGGGGCCTGTGCCCAGCCGGACCTAAGGAAGTAGTGCCTCCTAGATCCCTTGATGATCTCAGGTAGCTTTTGCTCAAGTCTATAGGGGCGTATGTTCCCATTTCCAATCCTATGGAAGAAGAGGAGGGTTTCAAGAAAGATGTGGGAGAGAAGCGGAAAAAATCAAAACATATCAAGAAGAAAGAAGTTAGACCAAAATGTCTGCTGGGTGTGGACATCAGCATTGAGAAAGACATGGAAGCGTCTGAGACTATGATTGTTGGAAGAGTAAGGGGATGGAAGTATTCGGCAGATTATATCACTGACTGGGCTCAATCAATATGGAAAGAAACTCTAGGCATGCCTATAGACATTTCAATCCTCGTAAGGGGCTGGTTCTGTATCACTTTTGACAGAAAAGAACAAGTATATTGGGTTCTCGAAAGAAACTGGTTTTTTGGCAAGCGACCCATTCTGTTCAAAAGTTGGACTCCCCTGTTCAATGCTCAAAAGAAAAAAATGGAAGAATCTCCGATATGGGTCAAGCTCCCTGGTCTTCCTCTGCAGTTCTGGACTGACTCTATTTTTGTCTCCATAAGCAACACTCTGGGAACTTTTTTGGAAGTTGATAAGTCATATATTAAAACCAGGGATTGGAGTGTGGCTCGTATCCTGGTGAGTTTGAATCCTAGGGAAGGTCTTGCGGATGCGATGACTCTCTATTACCGGGACTTGGAGTTCTTGCAGTCTCTTGACTATGAGCACCTTCCCTTTCGGTGCAACAAATGCCATAAGTATGGCCATTTGGCGAAGGAGTGTCCACTTGGTCACCACCGTCATCGCAGGTAGAAAAGGTCGTGCAGAATGGAGAAAGTCATTCTCTCAGATCTGGATGAGTCCCCCAAGGAAGCAGTGCCCAGTCCTATTGTGCAGGAGGCTCCCCCTCTTTCTGAGATGAATGCGACATAGGACCAGGAGGCAGAAGCAACACCTCCCTCCTCCCCTCTTGAGGATCTGGTAGACTCCTTAGTTCCCCTAAAAGTTGTTGAACTAGTTGGGGCGTCTCAGGCGGGTATTTCCTCCTTTGAACCTCTTTCTTTACAGTCCTCTTCTTATTTTTCATTATCTGATTTTGCTGAGCTTGGTCCCTCCAGGCAGGTTTTAAATGACCTCTCGGCTTTGAATATTTCTCTATCATCCTTTGATAGTGTAATCCTTTATGTTCCTGACCCTCCTGATCTTTCATCCTCCCAAGTTGTTCGTGTTCCACTACCCCCTAGCTCTCAGACCTCTTCTTCTGACCCTCTTCCTTATAACCTCAGACCTCGGGCAAACAGGGTTGGGAATGGTCTGGCTGTAGGTGGTTTTGCTCCGAATCCTATAGTGATGGGGGACAGGAAAATGAGAGGCAGAAAATCAAATCTCTAAAAGCTCAATCGAAAGTTGTTTTGGATATTGCTGATGGTAAGCAAATGTCTCTTACCGGGGTGCTTACAGCAGAGCGACCACCCCTTGAAGGTGTGCCATGATTTTCCTTTCCTTTAATTGCAGAGGCTTAGCTAGCCAACCAAAAAAGCTAGCTCTTAAAGAACTTGTGTGTTCTCTAAATCTGGATATTGTTCCTCTTCAGGAAACTCTGGGGAAAGGGGATGATTTAATCAGTTCCATTTCCAAACTACTGCCTGACTGGACTTTTTATGCTCTCGATACAGTGGGGAGATTAGGGGGTGTGGTTACTGGTTTTAATCCTAAGAAGTTTAAATATGTTTCTTCCTAGGGATATGTGAATTGTCTAGCCTTGGATATTTTTTCTAGTGAGCTCAAAATTACCTTTATCTCCTTAAATATCTATGGGCCTTGTGTGGACAGAGAGTAGTTTTGGACCTCTGTTTTCAGATCCTCTTGGCTCTCTCACCCCAAATTAATTATTCGTGGAGACTTGAAATTTTCTCTGGGGGAAGCGGAGTCTTGGGGCACCTCAGCCAGAGCTGACCCGCTAACAAATTTCTTCAGGAACCATCTGGCCCTGTCCCATTTGGTGGATATTCCCCTCTTGAAGTCGCTACCTACTTGGAGAAACAGAAGAACTGAGCAGGAGTGGGTGAGTAAGAAGATTGATCATTTCTTGTTGTGCGAATATTTGGTGGAAAAAATCATGATCTATCAGCATTGGGTGGGTGAAGGGGGTGTCTCAGACCATTTTCCTATTCTCTTGGAAATTAAATGTGATGGAAAAATACTAGGAATCCCCTTCAGATTTAAGTCATCCTGGCTCAAGGATGACTCGTACAATGAACTCTTTATAGATACATGGGAGAAATATAGCTTTAGCTCTGAAACATCAAGGAGTTATTTTTCTATGAATAACCTGAAGAAAATGAAAGCAGCTTCCAAAGCATGGGCTGCCCAAAAAAAGGCGAAAGAAGAAGAGGAGCTTAAGAAGTTCAAGTCAGAGCTTGCTTTGATGGAAGATCCTGAAGGGGGCGGATATGCTTCTGCTGAATCGAGGGCAAGGATTAAGGAGTTGGAGACCACTAGGAGAAGCATTCCTCAGTTAAGGGAAGAAAGCTGGCTCTTGAAAAGCAGAGCGATCTGGCTTCAAGTGGGAGACGAGAATACCAAATTTTTTCAAAACTATGCAAAAGTTCAGAACCTTGCAAACACAATTTGGGAAATTCCTAAAGAAAATGGTGAACATGCATATTCTTTTGAGGATATGGCTTCCTTGGGATTTCGTTATTTCAAAGCCCTATTCAAAGCCTCGACAAAAGTTTCCATAGCAGAAGTTATCAGAGTAGCCCAATTATTTCCTAGTTTCATTGATGAAGAAGGCAACGAGGCCATCATGGCTCCTGTTTCGAAACAAGAAGTAGAGGACATACTCAAAGGAATGAAAAAGGACAAAAGTCCAGGTCCGGATGGATGGACTGTTGAATTTTTCCAACACTTCTTTGATGTTCTAGGTGATGACCTGGTAGCTGTAGTAGAAGAATCCAGAGTCTTGGGGACCATTTTCCCCCCTTTCAACTCCACCTTCCTTGCCTTGATCCCCAAATCTGATCAGCCTAACTCTTTTTCTGACTTCCAGCCCATTTCTCTCTGCACTTGTGTTTACAAAGTAATTGCTAAAGTCATAGCCTCTAGGATAAATCCTTTTCTTTCCAGTCACATTTCCCCTGAACAATTTGGGTTCCTGAATGGTAGAAAAATCCATGAAGTTGTAGGTGTTGCTCAAGAAACCCTTCACAATCTGAAGAGAAGTGGAAGAAAAGGGGCTATTATAAAAATTGATTTTTCTAAAGCTTATGATAGATTTAGCTGGATGTATCTGTGCCTTTTGCTTACTCACCTTGGTTTTAGATTTGATTTTGTCAGATGGATTATGAGCTGTGTAACCTCTACTTATGTTGCCTTATTGATAAATGGTGTTGCAACCTCTTTTTTCAACCCTGAACGTGGCCTTAGGCAGGGTTGTCCTCTATCTCCACTTCTGTTCCTCTTGGTTGCGGAAGGGTTAAGCTTAATGATACATAAAGCTAAAAGGTAGGGAAATATTAAAGGCATTGAAGTGGCACAAAATATCTGGATTACCCATCTCCTCTTCGTGGACCACATTTTTTTATTTGTTAATGGGAGTTTGGAGGACTGTCATGTCTTAAAAAATCTTTTGGACCTCTTTCTAAAAGCTACAGGTCTCCAATTCAATGAACAAAAATCAACCCTCACTCCCTCTAGTCTTTCTGCTAAAGAAATCGGAAGAGTTAGAAGTTTTTTGAACTTTGAAGTCAAATCCATTCAAGATAATTTTAAGTATTTGGGCTTTTATCTCAAGCCTGACAACTATCAAATTCGTGACTGGAAGTGGCTGCTTGCAAAAATAGAAAAAAGGCTTAATCATTGGAGCTTCAGGTGGCTCTTAAGGGCAGGTAGACTAGTCCTAATTAAGTCAGTGCTGATGGCTATTCCGGTTTATTGGGCCAGCATCTCTTGGGTCTCGAAAGGCATCTTGGCCTCCATTGATAAATTGTGTAGTAAATTCCTTTGGGCAGGGTTAAAATTGGAACATGTCACCCCATGGGTCGCTTGGGAAAAAATCACTAGACCCAAGGAATGGGGAGGTTGGGGGATTAAAAATATGTCTTCCTTTGCTAAATCCCTGGCAGCTAAGATTGCCTGGCGCTTAATCTCTACAGAATATCTTTGGGTTTTGGTCATCAAAAGGAAATATATTAACCAAGTTTCTGTTTTGGATTGGATTCGCTCTCTAGTCAAGTCCTCAAAAAATGCTTCTGTTGTTTGGAAAGCTATTGTGGCATCGGTTCAGACAATTGAGCAAGGTTTGTCATGGAATGTAGGAGATGGCACTCAAGTCCGACTAGGTTGCGATCCATGGGTTGGTTGTTCTGACAGTTTCTCTCTTTCTCCGGCTCTGGTAGATTTTCTTAATGAAAGAGGTTTTTATACCTTGAACCAGGTAGCTGACCCTAGATCAACCTCCCTTGTGAAACAAGGCTGGCTCTCAGGCATGGAACTGTAATTGGATGACAGGTGGTTGGAAGAATGGAACCAATATGTCTCAGCCTTACTCTTTTCTTCTGTCCGGATTTTAGATTCAAGTGATGAACTGCGCTGGGTTCATGTGAAGATAGGTTCTTACTCTCCAAAATCGGGTTATAAATGGCTAATGTCCCATGTGGGGAGTGAGGCCTCCAGCTGGTGGTTTAAACCAATCTGGAAGCTGAAATTCCCAGCAAAGACTAGACTTTTATTTTGGTGCATCCTTTATAAAAAGGTGCCAACGTGGGATTTCCTTCGAAAGAGGGGAAAATTGGGACCGAGTTGGTGTCCCCTCTGCAAGTCAGCCGAAGAAACCGCTCTCCACCTCTTTCTCCAGTGCCCTTTTAATTCCAGCCTTTGGGCAGAAACTTTAAGGCTGATAAATATTCCTTTTAGCTGGCATAGCGATGATTTTCTTCAAGCTTGGAACCAGTGGTGCTAGAAGCTTCCAAATGACAAAGATAGATCAATCCCTCTTGTCATAGCGTGGGGAACCTGGATTGCTCGTAACAGAGCTACTTTTAATGAGCAGTATTTTCCTATTGTCAGATTGGCAGCAGAAGGAGCTTCCATCTATGACAGCATCCCTTCTCCTCCAGGACCAGGTCCCCCTCAAAACATTCAGCTTGAAGCAATAAATGAATCAATTCCGTGGGATTTTTTTGATGGGGCCTGTGAGTTAAATGGCTCATGTGGCGTTGGTTTAGTTATTCACCTCTCTCATGCAATCTCCCTTCGTGCTTCAGTGGGCCTTGGGCAAGGGTCAAACAATTTTGCTGAACTTAAAGCCCTCCATTTTCTTCTTTACTAGTTGATTTCGAAACATTTGAGGCAGATTCAGATCTTTGGTGATTCTAGGAATGTTGTGAATTGGTTTAATGGGACTCAGCAGTGCAGAAATTATATTTTGTTACCTTTTATTAAAGAGATTCATCGACTCAAATGTTTCTTCACTGAGATCACTGTTTGTCACGTTTACAGTGAAAGGAACCAGGAAGCAGATCTATTATCTAAAGAAGGTTCTCAGCAAGATTTGGGGTCTTGGACAGTAACTGAGTTTGTGAATGGGGTTGTTCATGCTCGGGAATAGCCAGTCTTTGTTTAATCTCTACTGTTTTATTTATTTTATGTACATATTTTCTCTTAAAACTCTAAACAGCTACTTTTGTGGGCTCAGAACTGTTTTCCTTATATAAGGAGGTTCTGGGTCCCATTTTTGATAAAACTTGCTGATTGGGGATTGGGATAGTTTCTACTGGCAATCCCTCTTTTTGATAAAAGGAAGCCTTGGGCTTCACCTTTGCATCCTAAATCCTTTTGTTGTCATCTCTGTTTTGGTTTCATATCCGGGGGATGATGAATAAAAGGAGATGCATAGGTTCTTGAGAGGTTTTCTACTTTATTCTGGTTGCTTGGCGTCACCACCAGTTTTGCAAAGCAGTTGTTTCAGCATTCCTCTTTGAAAGAAGGAGAATGAAATTGTACTGAAATGCTCTGCATACGCTTTGAGACTATCTATTTCTAATAGAAAGTTTGATTTTTTTTCTGTGGAAAAAAAAATACTTTGAAAGTTTAAATAACTTTATGGCAACTTGTTTTGTGACTACTAACTGTTTGTCAAAATTCTCCAATGGATGTACCTTACAAAGTTGGGAGCTATGTAAAAAATTTCCTAGATATTTATAGTCATTTATGTTCCTAAATTGTTGGCATAGATGCAACAATGAAGATGGTTGATAGTCTAATTATATTTTGAGTTCAACTATTGACATTTCTGACAACAAAAAATAAATTTATGTAATTTTGGATTCATATTGGCTAATTGTTGTGAAATCGCCTTAAGAGATTATGGTTGTAAGTGTACTTTGACAAAATGCGTCAATGGTTGTACATTTCATGCTTGTAATTTTTTTTTCATAATGCTTCAATGGTTGTAGCTAATTATGTTTATGAACTGTCCATAAAAATGAGTAAGTTAATTTAGGATTTGCAACCAAGGTGTTTCTAGCATGATAATTGTATTGAATTAAAAACTCATGTTGAAAAGTCAAATTTGGGGTAAGCAAATTGTTGCAATGCTAGCTCACATATGAGTTCCTAATTGTTGGATACCACTCCTATAGAATTTGAATTATCCTTTTAAGCAAAGAATTCATAGGCATGTTATTTAGTACAAAATCAAATTACTCACTCTTGAACACATTTAATTTCAATAGAATTAACAATTAGCTTATTGGAAATTGTGGTTTGTAAATTTTGACATTTATTCATCCCAATAAAGACTCTCATTTTTAATGTGATTTTAGGCTTGAGAAGCAAGTATTACAGTTGTAAGTTTTGGATCTTGATAAACCATGACCCTTGTAGCTTTGAGGAGAAGTTAGTACAATTTAGGGTGTAGTGTAAAAAATTAACTTTTATGTCTTAAAAAATTAATAATAATAATAATATCGCATTTTGAGTCAATGTAATATTTCTCTATAATAATGAAGGTTGGTAAGGTGGGACCTTCCAATTTGACTACACCACTATAAATAAGAGAAAATAAGAATAAATGGGACCAATAACGAGAACTTCGCAATGATTTGTTAAAAGAATGTTGGATAACACCAAAAATATTCATATTATGGTTTATGAATTCACGTGTGGGTTGGGTGATTTTGAGTCATATTTGAAGAGAAAGAAGAGTTTCTTGGGCCCCATAAAGAGAAGAAAAACAAGAAAACAAAATTCAAGATTGGAAATTGACTTGAATATCACTGCAGATAAAGATGAACCATTTGAATTTGAACAACTCAACAAGTGAGGTCACCCTCGCTCCAACAATGCATGGTTTTCCATGCTTGTTGTGATACATTTGTTTTCAATTTTATTTTAATATTTATTAGTGTATTACATGTATTTAATGTATTATTGTTTTGTTAAATATGTTCATGTATGTTTGATAGGTTGTGAGAATATCTTTGTTGATTTGGAAATTTTTTATGAATTTTCATTTAAGGTCAGTAAATAACTCCATTCATTTACACAGTCTTTCAATACATCAATTATTTTGTATGTTATGGAAGATAGATTTCACAGGGTTGTTACATAATTAAATTATGCTTGCATACATTGGTCTCTAATAATGAATATGATATATAAATTGGAATAAAAACAATAGAAATGCAACAAAATTTGTAGCGGAAATGCAATGAAATTGTAACAAAACATGTCAAACTCAATTTTACCAGTTTTTTTATAATTGTTCAATTCTAATGGTGATATATTATTGGAGAATAATATATATTACAAAATAAAATATTATTCATTTGCTGAATATGAGTTCCCAATATAGTGGCAATGAGTGTCAGCAACGGTGAGCCAGTTTGTTTGCAACGAATAGTGGGAGAATGTCAGCGACAGTGGGGGATTGGATATCAGGAAGAACACAACGGTCACTCTAAATCTGAGGATGAAGGTATATTTTCATTAATATTGTTGATACAATAATAACTATGCCCTAATTCACTGTTGATGCAATAAGGTGACTTATAAAATCCAATCCTAATGCCTACATTAATCATCAACCGAGGATTCGTCTGTTTGTTTCAAGAGTGTTGGAAATTTTTTTGCAAAGTAAATCAGAAGCTATCTAGGAATAAATTATTCTATATCGTTGCAATAACTACTTTTCTAATTATTGAAGTTCAATCTGGAATAATTCAAAAGAAAACCTTAAAGCAATTATAAACCATGAATCTTAATCTATCATCAAATAATTTGTATAAAAAATTAATCTAACTTATGAATTGCAAGAATCATACAGAGAATTACTTCTTAAAAATTATCCATTGAAAAAGAGGGATTACAGAAATGAACAACAATCTATTATTCATTCTTTTAACTAAAACTAACAATAACTGATCACTCAAGATTTCTAATAGCATTACTCAAAAGAAACAACAATCAATTGCAAGGCTTGAATTAATATGATAAATTCATTAAATAATAACACACAGGCATAAAATTAACAATAGCTAAAAGTTATCAACAGTCGAGGCAAATCAAAAAGATCAATTCTAACAGCAGGTGAATTAACTATAATTCTATGAGATAGTAGAATTGAATAATTGCAAAAAGGAAAAGAAATGAATATGACACAAGAGAAGCAGTAGATCTCCTAGTGACCTAGCCTAGAGTCTCCAAAATTCACTGCCAAAAGATACTCAGAATGTGATTACAAAGGAAACATTGTTTTTCTGATTAAATTCAATAATAAAGATACTGCATCACCACAGTGTAATTACTTTGTCTTCAATAATCATGTCAAAATTTAAGTTACAACTTCCGCGTTAAAAGTCCCATTATATTTCACCTATCGGATTTATACAATCTAAAGGAAAAGAAATGGATGAGAGAAAATCCTCAAGATCAGGGGATCTTGAGGATTTCGCAATTGTCAATCAGTTTGCATTATAAAATAGACTCGATCCTCCTAGTCTCCTGCTGGCCTGTATGAGCAATATATGGTCTTATTTTATTTTCTTGGTCGTTTTTGTCTCATCATTTGAACATCACTTGTTCAATTCGGATTCCTGCACACAAAAAGCAAGAGAAATTTAGTTTTCATGCCAGAATCACACAATTTGTTGATAATTGGTTATTTCCAGTTTTCACAATCTTTTATTCTAGATTTATTTCAAAAATGAATATAAATACATGAAAGTCAATGATAAATCAAGCTAATATAAGGATAAAACATGCTTTTTCCATGGCCAAAAATACTCCCCTGCTTACATTTTTTCATGTCCTCATGCAATAAGATGGTTGAGGTGTAGTTGTGTCAAAGAATAAGTAGGATAAAATTCTTCCTTATATAGCCTAAAACCATTTTTATTTTTGATTAATATTGCAAAGGCCTGGTTCACACGAAATTCTAGCAAATCATAGTCATGATGATATCCTTTGGGGGGATACCATATAATAGGACACCTATAACGACATCATATCCAAGTAGGGCCCATGCATAGGATTATATTGTTGTACATGTTTAGGCGAGCAACAAAATCTTTAAATTTTCTGTAACCAAATGGCTCTTGGTTTTTGACATTGTTAGTGGAAGCTTTCCACCTTTGCTTTGCTCCCAACAAATCTTCTTCCCTAATGTCCTAGAAATACTATCTTCCTGCATGTACAATATATTTATGAAGTGGTCCTAATTTAGCCACAACTCCCTCTTGTTTCATGAATCTTCTATGTTGAATGAAAAGATTCAAGGGTTTAGTGGGTTCTCCTCTTACTCATAGATCCAAACCATGTTCCCTCTTTTGGAAAATGTTATAGGCCTTAGCCCATTTAATTTGATTAAAAGTGAAAGAGAGGAAAGCTTGAAATTTAATGTCGCCAATGAAGAGGCTAGGATTACCATCCCATTCATCCTCCAAGAAAAAATTGTGCAAGTATAATTCACATAGAAGGCGTGTTACCTTCTCATTTTGTTCCTGACAACATTTGATGAATTCTGCAATGGTTTTAAATTCAGTTGGATTTCCAGCCTTGACATCTTTAATATTCAACAATAGATATCTTTCCAACATGAATAATGCATAGTTAGTGGCAGGTTACCAGTAAGATAAAACATTAGAGTAAAGATAAAAAATGGTTTTGGTTTGTTCCATGGATTTTTGGAGCTGGGTCTGCACTTATTTCACTTTCTCTTTCTCATTTATGAGACTGGCGAAAGTTTCATCTTCTATTGCAGTGAGTGTATCAAATTTCTTCAGCAACACCTGGTGTATCTGTAAGGGCACCACTTCTTTCTTGTATTGAACCAACACCTGTTGGGTTTGTGTTAATTCATGTTGTAGTTTTCGAATAACAACCTCTCTTACCAAAGGGATATAGTGAGGTGTTTCCTCTGCATGTTTTTTATTATCATGTGTTGGAACCAAATCAGTTTGCACAACAGTTTCATTTGTTTCTTGGGAAATATAGTAATCTTTTTGGATATTCTCCTCAAAATATGTTTGAACAACAACATCTATGGAATCCACAAGAAAGTTTGTTTGGGTCTCCATTGAACAAAAAACAAGGTTGTTCAGTTTGAGTGCCAAGATCCTCTATGGGACAACGTTCTGTTTGGGTTCCCATAACCTCATTAGAGCATTTCTTTATTTGGGTTCCAATAGTTTCCAATTCTAATTTCAGCTTCCAGGCTTTGTTTGCTTCTTTTAACCATTATCTTAATTGTTTGACCATTTTCTTCAATTCTCTATACTTCTTACTCAGATGCCTCAATCTGGCCTTGCCTAATTTCTTCTCCTTCCTAGGGTTTTCAGTTGGAGAGGGCACAATATCTCTTTCAGGCACAAGAGGGGCTGTACCAACATCAATTTCATGTTCTAGTGGGATAATATCTCTTTCAGGCACAAGAGGAGTTGTACCAACATCAAGGTCATGTTCTAGTGGGACAGTATCTCTCGACTGATTCTTGGGTTCAGGAGCTTCCTCTATATTGAGTTTCTTCCTCAGGGTATTCATTTTCAGAGGAAACTAGTTCCCTTAGGTCCCGCAAATCTCCCATCTCTTCAGTGGATGGAAAAAGTTTGGCATGGCCAGAACTGCCAGCAGAGGTAGACTGGTCAAGATTTTTTCCTTTAGAATTTCCAGATTGGTTCCTTTCTTCATAGAATGTACCTAAATTATCTAATACTCGAGACTTTTATTCCTCATATTCCTGTAGAAAATCATTCTACGGGCTTAGAGGGGGTGTATGAGATGACCCTACCTCATTTGTCAGAATTGGGGTATATTGTCACAATATTATCCCCATAGAGCGTCTTCATTTTACTGGGCTAGAGGACAAGGAAGGAGTCCTCCTTTTATTTCTCTTTTTGGAATTGTCACTTCTATTCTCTTTTGTTCGGTATCTAGGTTATCAATGTTTCTATCATCTAACCGCATCTGTGCATCTGGATTTTCTTCTGGTGGGGCAGGGTTTACAAATTTGTCCCATGTCAATTGTTGTTGGGATAATTCATGGATGATAATTAACTTGATCAGGCCATGGTGGCTAATAATAGTATATGGATCTTTAGCCTTCCTAACCCGACTAGAAATATCACGCAATAAAGAATTAAAAAAAATGGCAAGTTAACCGTGATTTTTTGTTTAAGCATGGCTAATAGTTTAAGTTGTCGAGGTTTTACGACATCTTGATGTCCATCATAAGTGATGTACCTCTGAACAGTGGTTTCCAGTTCTCACCATGGCTCCTTTAGAGATGCAGGATGAATTCCTTTTCCTTTACGAACCAATTGTTCATCTGGGTCCTGAAATACCGCGACTGTGTCATGAAATAAAAAATGCTTATCGGTCCATTTTGTATCTTCTACTGTGTTATCACTCAGAAAAGTGAAAAATTATTTGACATGGTCATAGAGTTCATTTCTCACAAGTTGGTATAGGACAATTTTTTATTTTTTTCATCTTTAACCTATCCTATTATTCAAACCCACCTCCATATAGGTCATATCATGTCCCATTAGTCATCATTAGGAGTCAGATTCTATCTCCCGAGCGTTTAAATATGAAAAGGAAAATTTAGCCAGTTTTTCCTCTTTTCGTAGCGTTTTACACTGTAAAATAGCAGTTTTCGCTATGAAACTGCCAAATAGTTTCGTAGTGAAATTGTCATAAAATGGACTAGCCACGATATGAAAAATGGTTTTTTTGTTTGTCTTGTCAAATCTGGTGAAAGGTTTCAGTTCATGATGAGAGGAGATAGGGTGGATGTCATTCGAGTCAGTTAGGGTTATTTCAAAGGTACAAGGTCATGCCTGAGGTCACCATTACCGTTTTTAGCGTGCATGAGTCATGATTAGGGCATGAGTTGTCATCAAAACCATAAAAAATTACCCAATTGAGTTTTTTTGTCATTCTTTGTCTTATCCTTGCATGTTATTGAGTTGCTGGAGAGCTGCATCACCAAGCCAAGTTGGTTGCTAGCATTTTCAAAAGTTGCAGGTGTCACTAATCAAGCGAGGCTGGGAAGACATAAATTCACCATGGTTGCAAGAAATAAGACTAAAAAAGGTGGTCACTACCTAAGATATGAGCCATTGGACATGAATTTGTTAAATGATGACCCAACTACCTTGGAGATATTCAGAAGAACAGGTTGTTTGCAGTTATATCAAAGAATGCAAGGGTTCCATTTGCAGGCTTCTAAGGATTTTTCTATCAGTTTCAATGGGACAGCTTCAAAGATGGGAATGTTAAACCTCACAGTAACACCAGAGACCATTGCAGCAGCAAAATTAATCCCTAGGGGAGGGGAACAGTGGTTCAAAGGCATCAAGTTCACCATGCAGGACTGTAAAGAATTTATCAAACTAGAGCATAGTGAAATTGATCTCACAAATATTATCCCAAGGAGATACATGAAAGACAACTTCTCAAAGATGTTGCTAATTATTCAAAATTATTTCACTAGTGAAGGGAGGTTTCACATGGTCTATTCCTACCACCTTAGGCTTCTACTACATTTTGTGGGTAAGAGGTCTCTTGATTTTCCCTTTTGCTTATACAAAAGTCTAACTAAAATGTCAGATAAGGTCCAAGTTAAAAAATAAGGAAATGGAACTTCTCTCTTTAATCATGGTTTGATCAAGTTGTTGGTGTTAGAGGAGTTAAAGAGATTAGGCAGAGATTGGACATCCTTTCTATCATCAGTGGTTTTGAAGTACACAATGTCACTCCTAAAAGAGTTCTCAAAACTAGAGATGTTTCATCACCTACAGCGGCAGAGCAAGTTGAACCAGTGAGCATGGGGACAGAGCATTTACAGAAGGTTGATACACCCAAAGCTACACCTATAAAAAAAAAGCCAACAGTTAGCAAACATGGCAGCAAGAGAGTTACAAGGAGCCAAATAGTGGCTAAGGGAAACTTAGATGACATCTTGCATGCCATTGATATTGAAGAAAATCCCATTATCCAAGCTGAAGACATAGATGAGGGAGGAAGGAAGCTGAAGAAAGGAAAAACATATAAGAATTTAGAGTTTGTAGGCGATGATGTAGGATTCATGTTTCATGCTAGAAAACTAATGACAAGACATGCAAGAAAGGTCTTAGGAAGAAGAAAATAGGCTCAGAAGGTCAATGAAATTGTTCAGCCACCACCAAGCATCATAGACCTCTCCTCACATGCAAACGAAGAATTTGTCATCAAAGAAAATAAGGGTAAAGAGAAAATCACTGAAAAATCAGAGATTTAAATACTTAAGGAGCAATTGAAGCTGGAAAAATATGAAATATTAGTCTTTAAGAAAGAGGCAAGGAAGTGCAAGGTTCAGAAGGTGCAATTTGAAAAAATGAAAGAAATTTGGGAAGAACAGGTCATAAGTGTGTCAAAGACCTTGGGAAATATAGATAAATCGATCAAATGGACTCAGCCATTGAGAGGAAAGGTCAAACACATCAGAAAAATGAACCTACATTTGCAATCTAAGAATAGGACACTGAAGGACCAAGTCGAAGACCTTCAAGAGAAATTAGAACTGATTCATGAGGAGCTGGGAAAGAAAGGTTTGAAGATGATTGTGGTTGAGGAGCCCATTGCTCAACTGGTCATAAATGAAGAGGAAACACCACAAGAGAAATAATTTGAGGTTGAATATTCTTCAGAAGGTTCATTACATGTAGAAAATCAAGATTTTTAGCAAAAGGTCATTTTGTGAAGACAGTTTTGAAATGTGAAATTTCTGCACTTTTACACAGTTTCGTAGCATTTCCTAGGCTTAAAGCCAGGAAAACGCTATGAAAAAACCTATAGCATCCTTTTTGCCTCTAAATTCACTTTTTATAGTTTTCGAGGGATATTGATGGTGGTGATGTGTCATGACTTTATTGACACCATGGAACAACAAAGGAGCGAATTTATTGGGTGTAGAAGCCACTTTTTCAACGCTACCAAAGCTCGCTACGAAATTGTCATGTTTTCGTAGCATGAAATTGTTAAAGGTTTTGGAGCATCTAAATGGAAGTTTTGGACAGCTGGACTCCTCCAACATGTCAAGGGATCTTATCATAAAACATTTATGAATCGAAGGAGATATTATGAAGATAGGTCATCAGCCAAAGAAGATTTGAGGATAAGGGTCATCCTTTCCTAAAATGTAGGGTTATGCTCCATAGATCGAGGAGGTTGTTTAATACATAAAGTGGTGATGAACTTTCATATGTCTTTCGAGCATGTGATACTTATGTTGTAACCATCATAACATTTTTTCAAAGATAAGGTAGAGTTATGTAATAAATAGGAGTTAGAGTCCTATTAGGATATGTCTTTTTTAAGGTGTAGCTGTTAGTTTTATGTTAGAAGTCATGTTTTTCGGTTATGTGATGTGTCATAGGAGAATTCTATGGTGTAGCCAGATCATCCTTATTGTAAAGAAGGTCTATTTAAATACAAAGCATCAAAGTGGTCAAGGGTTGGAGTTTTTTTGCACTAAACTGCTGCTTTTATGTATTTGAATTATATCAGTAATACAAAATGACTTTCTTCTTGATAGACCTAAGATTCTCATGGGGTTTTTAATGTCTTATTGATCTATATCTTTATGTTTTTACCACTTGCAGTAGATTTCATCTCTATTACTCAAAATTCATAATTTATGCTCTGAATTCCTTTAGTGATGAAATGACTATGTTGCCTTATGTTTTATGTGTGAGTTGCCTTTGTTAAAGATCCCTATCTGCCTCAACTTCCATGTCAAGAAACCTTGCCACTGAAACTACTAATTGTTGACTCCATAAGCCCAATGGTAGCAAGCCTGCATTCTTTGCAACCTCCAAACATAAAAAACAAGTTACATTTCCAAGAGAGTTAGCCATCTAGTACCATCATTATTCAAAATCATAAAACCCCCTTGAGAGAGCCTTCTCAAACTAAAGAGGCTAAGCTTTAGTCAAAAGCTGGTTCAAAATAGTTACACTGAGTTGTTTGATAAGCAGCCAATCAAGTACAATTTTGTGATAACATGTTGGAAGTCCTGACACAGACTTCAGACACTGTTATATTTCTTCCTCTTACAGTTGTGCGTCCATCCTGTAGATTTTGCAGGAACTCAAGTGCTATTTCACTATGGAATCCTTGTAATTTGACCAAATATTGAATCCAGCTAGCATGCTAAAAAATTTTGTGAGCCTGGTATGTTAATTGGAGTACTATGGGTTCACTACAAACATATTTTCCGGCCATGGTTGCTGTGCTTTAGGAGCCAAATTCGCCTTCAGCATGCACTTCTCGCAGTTTTCTTAGTTTGAAACAACACCAATAAATTGCATACAATGCTTTAAGGTTTCTTATTTTTGATGTAAAGGCCAATGCATTATTTGTCGCATCAACAGGTTTCGATAGAGTTTGGTAATTA
Organism: Pinus albicaulis; assembly: GCA_034641835.2. Lineage (NCBI taxonomy): Eukaryota > Viridiplantae > Streptophyta > Pinopsida > Pinales > Pinaceae > Pinus > Pinus albicaulis. The sequence goes on along the minus strand of MU968480.1, from coordinate 2,443,819 downwards.
TTTCGCAAGTTGTCCCGTTATGCATACCTTCCCCCCTCCAATTAGGAAAGGGCATCCATGAGCATAGAGCACTGGAAAAGAGGAAAGGGTGTTGGGAATTCATAAATGCGACAGAAAAATGGTCAGAGAAGCATACATATAGTAGGAATCGATTAGAGCAGTGAAAATTATAAAAATGGTTAGGAAATGACAGAAAAGAAGTAAAACAGAGAAATAACCATTATGAGAAAATATTTTTCCTTTGTTGGAAAGATATGACAAAATCATGACAGGCGATAGATGATGATGACTGTTGATATTAATTGATCAGACATTATTGATATAATTCATATAAAATTATAGTCTACCATGTATACCAGTTAATATAGATATAAACAATATTCAAATGATAAATTCGTCCCTGGAAATGAATCAATAGGAAATAGTGGGATATAGAATAACTGGCAATATAACATAAAACTCCAATACCATACGCAAAACCACTGCTGCCAGCAGGTGTCCATAGCCTCGATAGGGTTCCTTTTTAACCCCAAAAATGAGTCGGGATCCTCTATTTAGGACTTATATAGTTTTTTTATTCTCATAAACAGATCATTGTTCTGGCATGGTAACCAGATAATCACAATTCCATTCACTAGGGTATAACAAAGTGATCAAGCTGCCTCGTGATGAGACCTCTTGTCCTTTTGACAGTTTAACCGTCTGGAAGGACATTTCCCTGGTGTGGTGGCCATGATGGGAATGTGACTTCCTACATCCTTATGATCATGGTAGGATGGCTCATGATGAGACCCCCTATCCTCTCTAAGAAGGTTTGCATTACATTTTCATATTTACGTTATAAATGGAGGGAGGCTTATTAACTCCTTAAGAGTTAGGGATGGTGTGAGAAGTAGAAAAATGCCAATAAAATTTATGCCCTTATCCCTATATCATCATACCAAATGGAATTATCAATTTAAAGTGTGAAAAATAAACCAACATGGTATTGAGATAATGAATCATTTTATGATATGTCTGAAGAGGAGATTTTTAGCAAATCATTATATAGGTGAACCATGTTAGTTTCTGGAATAAAGATACCCATCAAAGGTTTAAAAACATAATGTTGTTAATATCATTGTTTTTACTCTATATTGGGTACAAATTTCCAATCTAAAAAGATGATATTCATAGTAACTCATGTGAGAGAAAAGATGGTTGTTTGATTAAGATTGAATGGTAGTTTTGCAGCCATTGGAACAACATTTGTTCTTTTAATTGAATAGAAGATGTTCAATGTATTGAACAACAATTGTTCATTCTATCGAACAAAAATGATATGTGAAAGTCATCAAAAAGGACATCAACAAACCAAAAGAGAATCGAAGCTGTTCATTTTACTGAACAATAGTTGTTCGGTTGATTGAACAACAACTATTCATTCTATTGAATAGAAATTATTAAAGACATAAAAAATAGAAATCACAGCTGTTCATTTTTTTGAACATCAGTTGTTCAGTTCATTGAACAATCGTTTTTCAATCTATTGAACAACAATTATTAAACACACAAAAATAAGTCACGACTATTCATTTTTATGAACAACAGATATTAAGTTGATTGAATAGAAGATGTTCAATCTATTGAACATCAATTATTAAACACACGAAAAGAAATCATGGCTATTCATTTTTATGAACAACAGCTTTCAATTGATTGAACAACAACTGTTCAATCTATTGAACAACAATTATTAAAAACACAAAAATAAGTCACGACTATTCATTTTCTGAACATCAGTTGTTCAATTGATTGAAAAACAATTGTTCAATCTATTGAAAAAAAAATATTCTCACAAAAAAAAAGAAACACAACTCTTCAATTGGAAACAAATAGTAGTTGTTCAAAGAATTGAACAACATATGCTTGTAAAAACAACACAAAAAAGTGGTAAAAGAAAACTGTTACACAGTAATTTTTCACTGTCCCTGCAATTCCCCATCCCGCACATTGGAGGACCTTTTTCCATGACCTGTGAGCAGTGACATAATTTGAAATCACTTTCATGACATCCCCCTTTATAAAGACAATCATTCCCCTCAAGAAAGTCTCCTCTGGAAAACCCTAAAAACTGATTTTTTGCCTTGGCGTGACTAGCCAGTTCATCCCTTGTGCCAATGGAGAAATCCACCAAAGAGGGCGCACCAACTGGTGATCTGTCCCAGTGTCCTACTCACACCAAGCTTACTAAGGATTGTTTTTTAAAAATAAAGGGTGGAATTTTGATTCCAAAAAACTCCTAAACGAGTCTCTAAAATGAGTTGGGAGGTTTGGCTCCGGATCTCCATGAATGGGAGGTGTTTTTCCACCTATCATGGAAGCTTCCTTGAGGATAGGGCCAATCCCATGATTGTAGGGATCCCAACTCCCCTTCCACCATCTATATAAGCTTGCCATTTTCCCTTAGCAAGCTAGTCTTAGTGGTCTTGATAGCACTAGAGAAGAGCTAAACATATAGCAAGGAGACTATCGCTAGACAGCCTCTGAGAGCCAAGCCGAAGAGAGAGAGATTTGTCCCTTTTCCGACGAACTTCATTGAGATGTGCTCCACTGTCGACCCCGCCGAAGGAAGATCCAGTGTCAGAGCTTTGGGTTGTATCTTTCTTTCGTTATTTAATCATAAGCGACTTTGATTATGGTTTCATTCATGTGTCTTTGTCTTTTGATGCAATGAATTACATCCTCTCTGATTGATGTATGGTTACAAGATTTATATTCTATGTTGTGTATCGTTGTGTTTCTTCATGTGTGTGCAAGTGTTCGGACGTGTTAAGTGGAAGGATCGTGATCTACTGGAGCGAAGGATAGGAAGCGTCATCCTTTCTCAAATGACCATTGCATAGGACCTAAGGTAGGCAACTTGTTATGTTTTGTCGTTTTTGTAACTAGAGACCTGCGTCACTGCGTGACTGATTGTTGCTAGACCCAATCTGGGCTAGTAGGGATCACCTTTGTTCACAGAGGGGATTTACCTCTCCAACAAACTGGTGACTCCACTGGGGAGTTAATTGGAGTTTGTCTTGTCTCTTTTGGTTGCTTTTGACTTTTGTCTGCTTGATTTGATTTTCTGGTTTGTCTCCTTCTGGTGTAAAACCTCTATTCAGCCCCACCACACCTGATCTACTCTCTATTTGCTCTTTTTCATTTCTATCCTTAGTAAACTCAATTGGCGTGCTTGTTAGCCTGACAGACGCGCCAACTAGCGCTAGTTTTTAGTTAGGCCCTACGCCAACCCTGTTTTGGTGCAAGATACAGCCAAATAGTCGCGCCAACCCTGTTTGGTGTTAGGGTTTACTTGTTTTTGAGCTCTCTGAGTCCGATTTTTGGTTTTCGTGTTCTTTTTTGGACTACCTGAGTGCCTTAGAGTCCTTGTTGACTGTGGTTGACCTCTATCCTCCGGTTTTTTTCCCTTTACCATCAGTTATACATTCTAGCCCTAAGGCATCTAGGTGCTATTGTGTGCTGAGCCTCCGGTGGGAGTTTTTGGTTTTCGTTTGTTCAGTCAACTTTGTTTTCGCTTCTTAAAATTTGTTTTGGTTGGTTTCCATTGTTTTATTGCAGTATTTGGGTGATTACTCTCTTTTTCATTCAAGTTTCACTTTGTCTCATTCCAAGCCTACATCACATGGTTTGTATGAGTCTTTTGAGATTCCTCTTTGATTTGGTGGATTTATTCCATTAGTTTGAGTTCTAATTGTGTGTTTTGCATTGAGTGAACTTTCTTGTTCCTACTCTTTTGCTATCATTTCTAAAATTGGTTTTCTCATTAGTTTTTCATTTCGTTGGGTGTATTTGCTCTAAAACATTGAAAAGTACAAAAAAAAATCTCTTTTCTTTTTTATTAGTTAGTGAAAGTCCAAAGCTTTTTTGCATTATTAGTGTTACATAACTCTAAAGGAAAAGTTCTTAGTTTCATTAGCGTGCATTAGAGACAATGGTGGATGTTCTGTGCTCATTTTTTTATTGTTTGAAAAATCTCTCAACCTTCTCGTAGTTAGTTCTTCATCAAACAAAGTGATATAGTGGCATGTAGTGTGCATTTAGAGGAATTTTTACATAACAGTCGGTAGGGCCTAAAATTGAAACATAATTGAAGATAAACTCTAAAATTTATTCAGTTTACACTAAGGTAACATTGAAACATTAACGAAATATCTAGAGGTCTAGGCTAGTGACGTGTTCCGGCATCGTTAAACCTAGTAGCTGTCGTTCGCCTCTTGGCTTTAGACAGCACTAGCACGGACTTGTGCTCCCCATACCGTCGCGTATATAAAGGGAGACCCCACTAGGTTGCTATCCTTTATCCATAGGAATTCGAGTTTGCTGCCTTATACCCGTGATACACCGAACACAACATTTTGGGAGATTACTTGCACGTAAGTCAAGTCCTTGGTTGATTTCTCTTTCATTTTTTTAACCAAGGTGTATATGGAAGTTCATGAATATCTGGTACACCCTTCTGCCTAGATTTCTAGAATATTCATTTCAATCTTTTCTGACTCATTAAATTTGAAAAGATAATCAAGCACTTGTCCTTTCACGCTTGTTTCCAACTTGAAAGAGATAGAGTTATCTTTTACTTGTTTCTAGACTCTTAAAACATGAAACAGTAAAATTTCCAGTTTCAATGAGGTAAAATTAATCACCTACGATCACACGCCCTTTTAGATATTGTTTTTCGGCCGTTTGATTGTTTGCCTTGGTTTTTTCCCGACTGATTTTGTTTTGACCTCGTCCTTTTTTCATTACTGTCAGAGTGGCGGAACCCTCAGTTTTGTCTATTGGTAGTCCTTACACAGACGATTCTTCAGAGATTTCTCAGTCCTCTGCTGAACCTCAACAGCCTATTGTATCCGAGCTTCCCAATGGGGGACTAGTTATATCTGAGCTTACCTTTGGTCGACCAGTTGAATTCAATTGGCCCTTGTCCAATGCTTGGTTTGGATTTGGAGTAGGGGAACACTTCACTCCGCTTACATCGGGATCACCTTTCTTGGCTGCCATTATACCTCCTAGTCCTCACCGTATTTTAGAAGATCTAGCACCAGGGTTAGATATGGACTCACCCAATCCTTCTCCTAGTGAGGAAATTCCTACCTCTGGTGAAGATTACTAGCTTTTTCTAGAAAACATCCCCGAGTCTTCTATCATGTCTTCACCTGGTCCTCCGCTTCCAGTGGGATACAGGTCTTTGAGCCAGGTCATGGCCACTGTGGCCTCTATGGGAATATCAACTCCATCCACGAGGCCAGTTATTCCTTCGTTAGGGATGTCGCCATCAACACCTCTCACGTCATCTCCTCATGTTACATTAGTACCTGTTAGGCCTACTGTCTGCGTAGTTGCATCTACGTTCGCTGTCACTACTCAGTCCGTTAGGACCTCGTCACTTCCTGAAGACATTTATATAGCATTCGCTATTCCGGAGAGTATTTCTCCTAAGGAGTATCGGTTGTCTCTACAGCCATCCAACTCTGAGGTCGGTTAGTCCTCCCAAGATCCCAACCATCCTTATTTTTCCCACTATGGACTGGATGGTACCCCCATTTATGTTTTTCCATATTAATAGGATGAGCAGGGTAACCCTCTTCATTTTCCTGCTCCTAAGGCTTATCAGTATGTTCAAGGTTTTCTGTCTGCCCAGGCTGGCCAACCCTCTAACCTGCAAGGACAACCCTTCCAAGGACAACCTTCAGGCCAACCTGGTTATCTGTATGACCTACAAGGAAAACCCTTACAGGGACAACCTTCAGGCTAGCAAGGGTTGTTCTATGGTCTGTAAGGGCAGTCCTACAACCTGTTAGCACTCAGAATGAACCTCAAGGCTGAGAAGAGGAAACTCTGAGGTAATCACAGACCAAGCTTTCGATCTGGCATCTAATCAAGCCAGACCAGAGAGGGCTCTCTCTTTGCCAACAAAATGTGGCTGCAATAACTGAATATTAGGCTAGCTATGAAGAATAAGGATTTGGTTGAAAATTATGGGTTGAAAACAACAAGAGAAGGGACTATTGGGCTATGAATTTGGGGCTAGCTTCTACCAGCAAACTTGGGGCAAAGTAAGCACAATGTATAGCCAGATTAAAGATGTAATAAGAGAAGAAAAGAGGGAAAATACCGCTTCCCTATAGGAATTAATCAAGGGATGGATCTACAGTGACAACTTTAGAAGAAAGAGAAGCACCGGGTTACTCAACAGAGCATCTAATAGAGGATGGATTTTGAAAAGATAACCACTACATCAAACAACATAATCATTGTGAGAGGAGCATCGTGTGTGGATGGATTCCTAACACTTCCCTTGGAGAATGTTGTAACCAAATTAGCAGAAAAAACAAAGCATGGAAATGAATTTACAAGAAAAACATGCTACACATTAAACACTATGATGAATCCCAAATTTAAAGAGCAGAAAAAGCTTTATTAGAATAATATTCAAGGAAAAATTTACACAGTCCAATAGCAGCCTCCCTCTGCTACAAAAATCCAACCATTACACTCTGAAATTCATCAAATATATACAATTTTCTCATCCCTGTATTAAGGGAATTGAGCTCAACCGTCGTCTTCAAAATAGAATCAGTTACATAAAATTTGGACTGAATTTCTGAAATTAGGTGTCAAATATGAACTCATATCTCCTAAACCATAGCACTTGTTAAAAAACTGAAATATTTTTTTGTAGATAAGGTCATTTTGGAGAAAAACCTCTCTCAAATTTTGGAAATTTGTTTCCAGTTTCTCGGAATCTGTGCCACAAAATCATCTCTAAAACAGAAAATCATTAAAAGTTTAAATCTGTAAAAATGAGCTATAAAGATCTAGTCAAATATTCGAATTCATGACACCTATGAATAAACTAAGAGAATTTTTTGTTATATGGCTCCTTTGGGTTTCTCAAAATTACTTTCCATAGATTGTAACATGGTACCGCACTAAAATGACTAAAACAGTAAAATAACTGCAAAATTTGTTTTGTTTTGATGTAGGCTTCAAATATCAATGCATATCTCCCACATAGTAACATTTGTGCATAAAATGAAGGAGGTTTTTGTTATTTGGTATGTGATGGACAAAAAACTCTTTAAATTTTGTAAAATTCCTATCCAAACTGATTTTGTAGTAAACTTGTCCCTGTGTGCAACAACTGACCTCAAAACATGCATAATAAAGAATCAATCATTCATTTCGATCATATCTTCTGATCCAGAAATCAGTTACAGGAGTGTGATATACCGTTGGAAATATTTTTCTGAGCTCCTTCTGATGGAAATATTTATAACATGTTTTGCACTAAAGATCATGTGAAAAACGTCTAACAAAACCAGACATAGTAAGAGCCCAGTTTGATCCCTGGTGATAGGCTGCGAAGACTGGAACTAACATCGACCTTATTGGTGATGGAAGCTCCTTGGAGGTGTCAAGAACACCATAGACCAAGTTCCTCATCCATTGGGAAATACGGTCAGCAAACCTTTGTATACCCAAAAAAACTCATACCAATCCAAAAACATATACATACTGCAATATGCACATAAACCAATACCGGAAGCTGAAATGCTACCTTAGGCAGCTTATTTATACACAAACCTAGCCTACTTTGCAGCAAAATTGATAGATCAAGTAATGATGTAATGCCAGACCAACCAATCAAGTAACTGTGACAAGGATGCTGCTTGGAAGTACTTGAACCAGAACACAATTGGAAATGTTGACAGCCATACACGCACAAAAGGAGTCTAGCTGTATAAAAGGAAATCTGGCTTGTTATTCAAACTGAATTTTTTTTCATATATGCCACAATAGAATCAAAGAAACTAGACTCTTTTTTCTGCCCCAACTCCTCAATACATGCTTCCGGCTGCAAATTATTAATGCAAACATCCAAGGGTAGCCTTACCTTTCCTTCCTTCTACTGGAAAAGGTCCCCAAAGAATGGGACTTGACAGTCCAGATCCTGGGACTGTATTTGGGTCTCCAATTTAGTTAGATCTTCTTCAATTTTGATGGCAAACTCTTGAAAAAAATTGAGCTTAACTTCATGGCTACATCGAAAAGACTTCAAATAAGAAGAAAGATATGAAGCAAAGTTCTCATCTACCTCATCATCTGTGCACATATCTTCCCATTCTCTAAAGCCTTGAATAGAGGGCACCTCTATTTTGAATTCTTCCTCTTTCTCCATCCATGTTTCCAGAAAGATACGCCACAACTCTACAAATGACTTAATATATTTGGTAGAAAAATTTTCAATCCATTGTCTACATTTGCCTTGAAAGGAATCATAGAACAATCTAATAAAAACATCCTCTTTTTTGACTCTAAGAGATTCTACAAATGTTTTAAAATTTGCTACATGTTGAAGAGTCGAAGCTAGATCTTCCCCATTGAATTTAGGGCCATTACTCAAAATATATGCATCCTTTGGTAGTTGATTAGGAAAACCATGAAGATTAGAAAAATCAATACATGAATACCTTGAACAAAAAGAAGCAATAATTGAGTCCTTCATTTAGCCAGTGGAGCCACCATCAATACTTTGAAACTCGGGATTTCAAACAATGGAGTCACCAGGTAGATGATTTTAGCCTTCATATGTGTCTGAATATTTTCCACCATCAACAATTATATCTACAACTTGAACAATATTTCCCAGAGAAGATCTGTCACCTCATCCCGGCAACGACGCCAAAATGCTAGCACTCAGAATGAACCTCAAGGCTGAGAAGAGGAAACTCTAAGGTAACCACAGAACAAGCTTTCGATCTGGCATCTAGCCCTGCTAGACTAGAGAGGGCTCTCTCTTTTCCAACAAAATGTGGCTGCAATAACTGAATCTTAGGCTAGCTATGAAGAATAAGGATTTGGTTGAAAATTATGGGTTGAAAACAACAAGAGAAGGGACTATTGGGCTATGAATTTGGGGCTAGTTTCTGCAAACAAACTTGGGGAAAAGTAAGTGCAATGTACAGCCAGATTAAAGATGTAATGAGAGAAGAAAAGAGGGAAAATACCTATGCCCTATAGGCATCAATCAAGGGATGGATCTACAGTGACAACTTTAGAAGAAAGAGAAGCACCGGGTTACTCAACAGAGCATCTAACAGAGGATGGATTCTGAAAAGATAACCACTACATCAAACAACATAATCATTGTGAGAGGAGCATCATGCATGGATGGATTCCTAACACTTCCCTTAGAGAATTTTGTAACCAAATTAGCAGAAAAAACAAAGCATGGAAATGAATTTACAAGAAAAACATGCTACACATTAAAGACCGTGATGAATCCAAAATTTAAAGAGCAGAAAAAGCTTTATTAGAATAATATTCAAGGAAAAATTTACACAGTCCAATAACAGCCTCCCTCTTCTACAAAAATCCAACCATTACAATCTGAAATTCATCAAATATATACAATTTTCTCATCCCTGTATTAAGGGAATTGAGATCAACCATCTTCTTCAAAATAGAATCAGTTACATTAAATTTGGACCGAATTTTTGAAATTAGGTGTCAAATATGAACTTGTATCTCCTGAAACATAGCACCTGTTACAAAACTAAAAGATAAGGTAATGTTGGAGAAAAAACTCTCTCAAATTTTGGAAATTCGTTTCCAGTTGCTCGGAATCTGTGCCACAAAATCATCTCTAAAATAGAAAATCATTAAAAATTTAAATCTGTAAAAATGAGCTATAAAGATCTAGACCAATATTCCAATTCATGACACCTGTGAATAAACTGAGAGAGGTTTTTGTTATATGGCTCATGGTTAACAAAATCCTCTTTTGGTTTCTCAAAATTACTTTCCATATATTGTAACATGGTACCACACTAAAATGACTAAAACAGTAAAATAACCGCAAAATTTGTTTTGTTTTAATGTAGGCTTCAAAAATCATTGCATATCTCCCACATAGTAACATTTGTGCATAAAATGAAGGAGGTTTTTGTTATTTGGTATGTGATGGACAAAAACCTCTTTAACTTTTGTAAAATTCCTATCCAAACTGATTTTGTAGTAAACTTGTCCCTGTGTGCAGCAACTGACCTCAAAACAAGCATAACAAAGAATAAATCATTCATTTCGATCATATCTTCTGATCCATAAACCGGTTATGGGAGTGTGATATACCGTTGGAGAGATTTTTCCGAGCTTCTTCTGATGGAAATATTTATAACATTTTTTTCACTGAAGATCATGTGAAAAAAATCTAACAAAACCAGACATAGTAAGAGCCCATTTTGATCCCTGGTGATAGACTACGAAGACTGGAACTAACACAACCCTCAAGGTCAACCTCTATAGCCTCACCCTGTGGTCCAACTAAGGCAACCTCAAGGACCCGTAGGCCAACCAGGGTACCAAACTAGATCATTGTATTGTCATGGGGGGCAAGTCCTTCCTTCTCAACCTATGGTGCAACCACAACAACCTCAGTTTCCCATTGGTCCGAATGTTGCACAGCCAGGGCCATCTTATGGTCCTGTCACAGGTCAACCCAGTTATCAGGAACAACCTAGCCCTCACCCGCCATCAGGCCAACTGGTTCAGGCGAGGCAACCTGGTGTCTTTCATCAGCGAGACCGACCTATTCAACCAGGGAAACTTGTTCAGCCAGGCCAGCCTGTTCAACCAGGCTAGCCTGCACAGCTAGGTCAACCTGTTCAACCAAGGCAGCCTGCACATCCAGGTAACCCTACTCAATAGCTGATCTATTCTATTCCACAGCCGAATCTGCCTGTGCACCCAACTTATCAGGCTCAGTAGTGTCCCACTTACTAGCAACCCGCTTGTCCACAAGGCGGTTATTATCTTCAAGTTCAATCTCGACTTGTTTAAAACCCGCCCCAAGGTTCTGGTTATTACCTTCAACAACCAGGCTATACCTATACTCAGCAGTCAAATCCTTACACTACCCAAATGGGGCCTACATATAATTAGGGTCAGTACCCTGGTTATCAACCCCCTTACACTGGTTATCAGCAACCGTATCAACACAATTATACTGCTTATACCCCCTATGGTCAGAATCCTTTGGGACAGAACCAATGGGGACAAGGTTATGCTCAAACAGAGTGGAGTACAGGTATGGGTCCTTATTGGGGACTTGGCATGCCGTTCAATCCTTAGTTACCTTTCCTTGCCACGTTGGAATTTCCAGATGTATCTAAATTGACCAATGATCTGATTCTCCATAATCCTCATTGGCCTCCAATTCCGACCAAGATGCCTGGTGACTGTCCAAAATTTGAGGGTAAAATTGGAGAAGACCCCCAAACACATGTCATGACATACCATCTGTGGTGTTCTTTGAACTCTTGGGTTGATGACTTAATTCGTCTACGTCTTTTCCAGCACACTCTTACCGGTGCTGTTGCTAAGTGGTACATAGAACTACCCCATAGTATTTTTCAATACTTTAATACTCTAGCTATGGCTTTTCTGACGCATTTCTAGTTACCGGTTCGTTACGAAGCCGGGACACATCTCCTGACTTCTTTGAAGCAGGATAAAGCCACTCACATATCAAGTCATATTCATGAGTGGCGACGTCGTCATCGTCTGGTCAAGTTTGATATTCCTAATTAGCTTCTAACACATTGGTTCACTACCTCCTTTGTTAACAAAATCTCTCAAGATATTGCTATGGGGGCATGTGTAACCGAAGAACAAGACATCGCTCGTGCCCAGTACCTCGATCTACTGTACTCTCAGTCTGGCATGCTTTATGATATCTTGACTGAAGCCCCACAGACAGGGACCTCTAAGGCACTAGCTACCCCATCGGTGGACAGTGTTATTGGTTCCGTTTCTCAGACTTCTCGTAAATCCTAAAATGGGAAGCAGAAGTCGAATTATTCCAATAATTCTGCCGCTCCTGCCACCCTAAATTCTAGTAAGATCGCGGAGGTCAATGCCGTTCAGGCCAATCCTACGGAAAAAGCCTCCAAAGGGAAGAAGAAGGGAAAAGGCAAATCCAAATCCGATGCCCTGAAACCAGAACCCTCTAAACCTCTTGCTGATGATGGTTCCCAACAGAAACCGAGGTACCCCTGCCTGATCTGTGATGAAGACCACTACACCAAAGATTGTCCCCGACGGTCCAAGGTTAGTCAACTTCTAAAAGGCTCTAAAGGGACTCCGACAGTTCTCAAAGAACCATTTCCATCTCAGCAGACCCAGATGGTTGAGCAGCCTTCACCATCTACACCATTTGGGACCCAAGTTTTTATGATGAATGGTGCCGCACCTATTTCGATTACCACTCGTTCGAAGGATTATGCCGGATCATGCCAGGCAGCAGGGAAGGAAGTCATTGATGGCCCACCTCCCCCACCTGTCTCTGGTCCTTTAGAGATTGAGAAGCCTAGCGTTGAACCCGTTGTAAGGCCACCTTCCAAAGGTGTTCTTTGAAAATATTCCTATAATCCAAACGCCCGTGCTACTCAGCATTACAACATTTTTGAGGATTTGGCACAAGTGCCTTCTGCCATGTCTGCGATGGAAGTGCTTCAAAGTTGCCCGTCGCAATGGAAATCTCTATTGTCTGCAATCGGTGGGATTGATCCTGCCGATTCTAGTCTTCTCTCCTTCGATCTGGGAAATTTTTTCCCCCGACTTCCACATTAGATTTCCCTTGTTATACAATTTGGTATCAATGGCCTCAACATCCATAGGGCCATTGTGGATGAAGGTGCTTCCACCTATGTTATGTCATCTTCCTGCTGGAAGGCCATCAGCTCTCCAGCTCTTACTTCATCTCCCAATGCCCTTGAGGCATTTGACGGTCGGGAATATAAACCCTTGGGTTTTCTCACGAGTTTGTCGATCACATTACAAGGTAAGACAATCAACGTGGAAGTAGAAGTGGTTGACGCCAAGCTCAACTACAATCTTCTTCTTGGTCGCAGTTGGACCCACACGATGCTATGCGTTTCGTCCACCCTCTTTAGAATTTTGAAGTTTCCTCATGAGGGCAAGATCATCATTTTCGATCAGTTGTCTTTCTTCACCTCATCCTCCAAGAATAACGTGCCTTACATGGATCAAATCCCCAGTCCCCCTTACAGTGTAGGACCTGGTCTTTTCAAGGACACCGTTCTCATGGGTATTTTTCCCTTGCCACCACCGAACACTGTTCAAGTCAACATGATCTCTAGGTCGGATGACCCATGGATCATCCCTTTGCCTGAACAGGTGACATCTTTTGGAGAATCGATGCTTCTAACTCCACTTGAAATTAGTTATTGCGAAGTCATTGCTGCATCAGATCCTCCTCCCCCTGAAAATGCTCCTTTGAGCATGGCTCTGGATGTATATTCTCAATCCCCTTGGCTCGGCGATGCAAATTCACCCGATCATTTAAGAGAAGTCTTCCCCTCTGATGAAGCTATCATTGAAACAATGTCTCTTGAAGAGCTGCCATGGAGCGATGGACATCATCGTTCCTCATCCATGCCTGGCTTGGGGTCAATGTCTGATTATCTAGAACGCTTTGCATCTCAGGTTCCCACTCCGCCGCTTCAAACCACCATATTAACTCATGAGGCTCTTTCAGAGGGTAATCTGAGTAACATTACACAAACCATGCCTATCGACATCTCCATTAAACTGGGGGTTGTTGTGAACATTCACGTGGGAGTTACTTGTTCTCCCAAAGAGATTCAGGTATACACGAGCCTTTTTCGTGAATTCAGAGATGTTTTCGCATGGTCCTATGAAGAGATGCCTGGGATCGATCCCAGTATAGTCAAGCATGAAATTCCCACCTATCCTGGTGCAAAGCTAGTGCATCAGCGTCTGCGCCCGTTGCATCCTCGGAAAGCCACATCAAAGAAGAAGTTGAGAAACTTCTTAACGCGGGCTTCATCTATCCAATCCCCCTAACAGAATGGGTTTCCAATATTGTCCCTGTAGATAAGAAGCAGGGCACTATACGGGTCTGTGTTGATTACAGAGACATCAATCGGGCTTATCCTAAGGACAACTATCCCACTCCCTTTATAGATCATATCATCAATGACTACGCAGGGAGTGAGATCTATTCCCTCATGGGAAACTTCTCGGGTTACAATAAAATTAATATTTTACCCCCTAATCAACATAAGACCGCCTTTATCTGTTCGTGGGGCATGTTCACTTACAAGAAGCTCCCGTTCGGCTTAAAAAATGTTGGAGCCACCTTCCAGCGGGCTATGTCCTATGCTTTTCATGACATACGTCACATTGTTTAGCCATACTAGACGATTTTCCAGCTCACTCAGCTCAGCGCGAAGACCATCCTAAACACCTTCACCAAATTTTTCTTCACTGCAGACGTTATAATGTCAGGCTTAATCCTCATAAATGCATCTTCTGCGTGGATTCTGGTCATCTTTTGGGATTCATTGTCTCCAAATATAGAATTTGCCTAGACCCCCTCAAGGTTGAGGCCATCGTTAATCTCCCATCCCCATCCTTGTTGCATCAACTTCAGATTCTTCAAGGGAAAGCGAATTTCTTACGTCGCTTTATCCTGAACTATGCAGAGGTGGCCAAGGGGTTTACGCGACTTCTAAAATAGGACGTTCCCTTCCATTGGGACGATATTGCACAACAATCCTTCGATAAACTTAAAACGTTTCTTGTCAACGCTTTGTTAATACGTCCTCCTAACTACCATCATGATTTTACCCTTTATTTGGCCGCTGCGTTCAACATGATAGCCATGGTTCTAGTACAGGATGACGATGAAGGAAATGAACATGTGGTTTATTATCTGTCTTAGAATCTTCTCAACACCGAAACACACTATGCCCACATCGAGAAGTTGGCACTTGCCGCGGTCTAGGTCGTTCAACAGTTCCACCATTACATCCTGTTGCGTACGGTAACCATGATTTCTGACTGTAACCCCATGACATACATCTTGTCTCGACAATTGCTGGGGGGGAATTACTCCAAATGGATTTTCATCCTTCAGGAGTTCGATTTGGAGTTCACCACTGCCAAATTGACGAAGTCATTGGTTTTTGCTGATCTTATATGCTCTCTCCCTACAGACTCTATCCCATCTCAATCCAAGGATCATATCCAGGATGAGACACTCTTTCTAATCAACACTTATGATTCATGGTACAGTGACATCATCGTGTACCTTCAGACATCCACTTTCCATTTCAAGTTGACGAAGGATGCTCGACATCGCGTTCAGCATTAATATCAACCTTATCACTTTGTCGGAGATACCTTATATCATGTTGGAGTTGATTCTGTGCTCCGCTGATGTTTGACCTCGGAAGGGGTTGAGAAAGTCCCGAATGACTGTCATAGTGGCGCCTGTGGTGGTCACATGTCTGGATATGCTACCGCCTAGAAGATTCTTCGTGTGTGTTACTTCTGGCCGTCTATATTTAAAGACTATATTGTTGCAGTTCAAAAATTTCATGTGTGCCAGGTCTTTCAACGCAAGATGCGTGCGCCACCCCTACCCTTGCATCCAATCATTACCATAGGCCCTTTCACCAAATGGGGCATTGATTTTATGACATGTAACCCTCACTCGGCCGAGGGGCATGCTTATATAATCGTTGCCGTAGACTACTTCACCAAGTGGGCCGAGGCGATGCCAACATTACCTGCCAACAGTAACACACCCACTCAATTCATTTTCAACCATGTAATTATGCATTTCGGAGTCCCTCAAGCCATTATCACCGATCATGGCACTCATTTTTAGGATTACATGATGGCAGAGCTAACATCAAAGTTGGGCTTGCGTCATGATAGCTCAACACCATACTACCCTTAAGCGAATGGCCAAGTTGAGGCCATGAACAAAGTACTTGTCATGATTCTTCAACGAACAATTGGAATTCATAAATCCAACTTGCACCTCCAATTTTTCTCATCTCTCTGGGCCTATCGAACGTCAATAAAGAGCGTGATCGGATTCACACCCTTCCAGTTGGTGTATGGTCTGGAAGCAACTCTTTCGGTTCAATGTGAGATCCCTTCGCTGAAGTTGGCTGTGGAATTACTACCCGACACTTCCCTGGAGGAAGAACGTCTCCTGTATCTGGAGCGATTGGATGAAACCCACCGCTTGGATGCTTTGGTCATCGAAGCACAAAAAAAGTGGGTTAAGGCTCATTTTGATCAAACGGTTTCTCCACGTTCTTTCATCGAAGGGGATCTCGTCCTCTTATATGACCAAGCACATGATAAACTTGGAGCAGGAAAATTCCATCCCATGTGGCATGGGCCCTATATCGTAAAGCGGGTATTAAAAAATGGGGCCTATGAGCTAATCGACTATGAAGGTATTCCTCTGGTGCAACCTAGAAATGGGCTGTACCTCAAAAAGTACTACGCTTGAATGATTATCGTGTGGTGTGTGTACATAAGTGAGTGATTTCATTTTTTTGCGTGTGTGGTGTGGTGTGCTTTGTAAGTGTATTTCTACTGATTGGGTCTTCCTGATTGTGCATATGTCTATTACTCCTTTTGTCGGTTTCACAGATGGTGCCTCCCCCAGTACCAGGAATCTGTCCTTGGCAGCCTGGGTAATCTACAATCCTGCTAGTTAGTTAGTCAATTTACAAGGTGTTTTTCTAGGGCCTACCACAAATAATGTTGCGGAATATAGTGCCATTTTGGAATTATTGAACAAGGCTGTTAACCTCGGTATTCTTTCATTACTTGTTTATCTGGACTCACAGCTTGTAGTGTTACAACTCAATGGTCATTATTCAGTTAGGAACCCATCCTTTTTACGACTGTATCTACGTATTCGTTTACTAGAAACAAATTTTGATTACATTACATATCAACATATACACAGACATATGAATGCATTACCAGATGCAGTAGCTAACATGGTTTTAGATAGACATTTACGCAACTTGTAAAAAACATCATCATATAAGAAAAAGATCCATCCAGAAATATATATATATATATATATATATATATATATATATATATATATATATATATATATATATATATATATATATATATATATGTCGAAATGTTTGCAGTTGGTGTGCATCACATAAAACAAAAATATACATGTTTGTTTTAATAATATTCGAAGACAACATGTCTCTCAAAAATGTGCAAATGAAAAGCCTAGGTGACTAATCAGCATGGTGCTCATGATAGCATGTCACTGCTCGCACCAATCACCTCAGTAAACAATGAAGGCAACTAGGCACCCCCACGGTGTGCCTCTAATAAGCCATAGGGACGTCTTCTAGCTGAGCGTAATTAGGAATCCCACGGGTGATTCCTTCCAAGTTCTGCACTAGCTCACTCCCCTCGCCACCCTTGCCTTGAGGGTCACAGGCGAGAGGGGTCCTCCGTGCGATAGGCGACATCTCGGCGAGCCTCTCTGGGCCAAAATCTGAATACACATAGGATTTTTTTTAGAACATGCATGTGTATCCAAAAAGAAAATCATAAAATACACAAAATAAAAAAGAGTCTTACCCAGCTCCTCATCCCAGTCTTCTCCCTCCGGAAGTGGAAGATCTGGGTCTCTCGTGAAGTTAGTACCAGCATAGGGCTAATTGTCTACTATGATCAACTTTTGCCGAAGCCATCCAAAGAACTCGGTCATCCATGAAATTTGCTGGCCCCCTCCTACTCTGGGCATCAATGCTGCCCATCAAGCCATCCGTGGCTCTCTCAGCGGTGGATCAACGACTATCACCCCCTAGCACTGGAAGATTGGTAACCATTCGAGGATGAACAATACCAAGATAGATCCATACCCAAACTGCTTGAGTTTTGTCTTCTTACATTTCATCAACTACTGTTTGATATTCATTGTTACAGCAGTGGCCCAATCAAACAGTGTCGAGTTCATGCATTCTGATGCTAGGAGGAGTTGTGTTTTAGTAGCCTCATGCGGTGCTTGCGACCCCGCAACCTGTGTAATGGTATGGAGCACTACTCTAAGTGGTAGATTGGGAATAGTGTGGATGTCAACCTTCCTGCTACCCGATCCTGTTCGTGCCTCTGGGCACACACTACAAGAAAAAATGACATTGGTGAGGGGCGAAAATGGTCACCATAAACTCATTCGTGAGGGTCAAAAGAGCCTTCGTCACCAAAAAATGAACGTCACCAAAGGTGGCATCGCCGAAAGTATAGGTGTTGTGGTGACATTCAAAGTCTGTCACCAATAATGATTTATAGTGACGGATAGTGACCATCACCATTGCATATGAGCAATGGTGACGGACAATAGCCTCCCTCACCAAAAAAATGAACGTCACCAAAGGTGGCGTCGCCGAAAGTATAGGTGTTGTGGTGAAATTCAAGGTCCGTCACCAATAATGATTTATAGTGACGGATATTGACCGTCACCATTTCATATGAGTAATGGTGACGGAAAATAGCCTCCGTCACCAAAAAACTAAACGTCACCAAAAGTAGCGTCGCTGAAAGTATGTGTTGTAGTGACAGTCAAGGTCCGTCACGAATATTAATTATAATGACGGATAGTGACCGTCACCATTTCATATGAACAACAATGATTTTTTGTGATGGACCTTTCATGGCCGTCACTATTGGTGCATATATATAGCGACGTTCATTGACTGTCACCATAAATGCATTGGTGACATCAAGGTCCGTCACGAATAATGACTGTAATGAAAAACAGTGACCCTCACCATTTCAGATAAACAACAACGATTTATGGTGACAGACCTTTAATGGTCATCACTATTGATGCGTATATATGGTGGCGTTCATTGACCATCACCATTTCATATTTTGGTGAGGGTCGAAAAATGTCACCATAAGCTCATTGGTGATGGTCAAAAGAGCATCCGTCACCAAAAACTGATCTTCGTCATTCCCTATATATGAATATCAGGGCATGATGGAATCGAACCACCAACCTCCTGCTTGTAAAGCAGGTGCTCTTCCATTGAGCTAGCACCCTTTAAAGAATTAGACTTTAAACTAGCAATTGCCCCTAAAGGTGCAAAGATACACCAAAGGAATAAGAACAAGGAAAACTGAAAGAACTCAGTGTCCTTGCTCCTATTTTTATTCTGTGACACTCTACAAAGTATGATCTTGATCTATGACGTATTTGTGCTGAGTGGTTCTAATTTAATAGTAAATGTTATATTAGATAAAATAAATGAATAACTAAGAGGCCTTACGGGCTAATTTTTAATCCTTACACCAAAATTTCTTAATATTCAAGTCTATGGAACAACTCGTTCAAAGTTCAAACTGAAGTAGATTTTAAATGAAAAGCCTAAAACCAGCTTAGTTTACAAGTTAACATTTTGGATATAAATTATGTTCAATTTATATGACAAGTTATGCCATAACCTTGAAACTAGTTTCTTAGCTAAAAGACTTTCTTAAGTCAACAATGACAAAGAAACATAGTCATGGCAAGAAAAATTCTCTTGTTTTTTCTAATGAGGGTGCATGTAACTTGATAGAGGTTGTATGAAAGTATCAAACCATAAAAAATTTCACTAAAACATGGAAATGACAAAGTCTTTTTAAGCAACAAAGGTTTAGTTGAATATATGGAAAGCATCGAGCTAAATGATATAATTAAACTAAAAGTAACTGTAAAAAAATGAAATTGCCATCATATACATCGCATCAGCGTATGAATTTGCATCAATGTACTGAATTAATATGACTTCAAATTTTGAAATTTTCCTGCAAGATAAAATTTATCATTAAAAAAATCTGATAAAACATGAAGTAATCTCATGAATCCTTCAGATTTATATTGCAATATCCATCTCAGATCGATAGATCTAGAATCTTAAATATTCTTATAACTAGCAATTGCACCAAGAGGTGTAAAGGAACGCCGGAACATGGATAAGAGAAGTGGGGAGATTGTATAAAAAAATAATCAAGCGAAATATACTAAAAATGAAATACAACCCATGTGAGGCTAATTTAAATTCAATTGTTGTGAATTTTCAAGTGAAAGAAAGTTTGTAACTGGTGTCCGGCAAGCAGGACTCACAAAAATTTTTATAGAGAAAAACTTGGAAGGGAAATTGAGGTTTGAGGTTTGATGATGTTGATGAAGCACATATTCTACTTGGTGAAAGTGGCCACTGCAAGGATTATTGGGGTTCAGGCTTCTATCGGCAGGATAATACTTTTGAGCTTGAAACAACTTTGCACAATATAGCTTTCAGTTCAAATGGGTGAAAATACATATAAATCAAGCAATTTTAGACCTTTAAATGTATGGTCAGAAGAAACAACTCCAGAATCTGTGCAAATGCTTCTAAACTCTATTTGAACAGAGGAAATTAATTTGATCTTTGAAGGAAACCTGTTTGGACCAGACATTGGTGAGTTGATAAGCAGCTCAAACAATTGGGAAGAGATTACTATGTGGTGTATTTTCAAAGGGCTCAAAGAGTCATTACCTTCTAGATGGCTATATATTTTGGGAGATGGGTTTGAAAATAAAGGTAAGAAGAATCAGCTAGCGTTTGAACAGTCGGGTGAATTTGAGAAAAAACACCAAAGATCTGCCAATTTTGTTGAATGCCTCTGAGCATTGTGGTTTATTGTTTGCTGTCAATTCCTCCTCAATCATGGATTGCAGGCCTGCACAAAATCAAAATATTCTTATGATTGGTGTTTGTTCTGAAGTGAATAATTTAAAACAATATACTCATAACCTAGCACAAAATACAGATTTAACAGAAGTAAATACGGAAAACAAGAATACTGGAAATGATGATTTTGGATTTCAAACTGAAGGAGCATATAAGGGCGAGGATGAAGTGTTTTTGAAATTTCAGTGGGCAGAAGAGACAGAAAAAGGATGGGCTACAACAAGTTTTTGGAGTCTCGGGATAGAAGAGAAGGGAAAAGAGGCAAACTTCAAGTTCAAAGCACAGAGTAATGACCCCTGGAAGGAGAGATTTTGATTCTCTTGTTCAGTCTCAGCAGGAAGTAAGCAATGCCTTTGGTCAAGTCGACATTGCATTTTCGGATTCTCTATGGGATGTAAGTGATGGCATTAGCCAAGAGAAGCAACTGGATAGGGTTTCACATCAATATATATATTTTTTCATGAATGCAATGATTATCGGAATTATGTTCAAATAAAAGAGATGAGAACAGTGTGCAAGAGGCTTTATAATGTTTGATATGAAAAGAATAGAATATTCAAAATAGTACACATCATATGAGGAGGAGACCTTTAAATCAAGCAATTTGAGACCTTTAAATGTATGGTCAGAAGCAACAACTCCAGAATCTGTGCAAATGCTTCTAAACTCTATTTGAAAAGAGGAAATTAATTTAATCCTTGAAGGAAACTTGTTTGGACCAGGGATTGGTGAGTTGATAAGCAGCTCAAACAATTGGGCAGAGATTATTATGTGGTGTATTTTCAAAGGGCTCAAAGAGTCATTACCTTCTAAATGGATATATATTTTGGGAGATGGGTTTGAAAATACAGGTAAGAAGAATCAGCCAACGTCTGAACAGTCGGGTGAATTTAGAAAAAACACCAAAGATCTGCCAATTTTGTTGAATGCCTCTGAGCAATGTGGTTTATTGTTTGCTGTCAATTCGTCCTCAGTCATGGATTGCAGGCCTGCACAAAATAAAAATATTCTTATGATTGGTCTCTGTTCTGAAGTGAATAATTTAAAACAATATACTCATAACCTAGCACAAAATACAGATTCAACAGAAGTAAATATGGAAAACAAGAATACTGGAAATGATGATTTTAGATTTCAAACTGAAGGAGCATTTAAGGGCGAGGATGAAGTGCTTTTGAAATTTCAGTGGGCAGAGGAGATAGAAAGGATGGGCTACAGCAAGTTTTTGGAGTCTCGGGATAGAAGAGAAGGGAAAAGAGGCAAACTTCAAGTTCAAAGCACAGAGTAATGACCCCTGGAAGGATAGATTTTGATTCTCTTGTTCAATCTCAGCAGGAAGTAAGCAATGCCTTTGGTCAAGTCGACATTCAATTGTCAGATTCTCTATGGGATGTAGGTGATGTCATTAGCCAAGAGAAGCAGCTGGATAGGGTTTCACATGAATATATCCTTTCTCCATGAATGCAATGATTATCGAAATTATGTTCAAATAAAAGAGATGAGAACAGTGTGCAAGAGGCTTTATAATGTTTGATATGCAAAGAATAGAATATTCAAAATAGTACATCATATGAGGAGGAGACCTTTAAATCAAGAAATTTGAGACCTTTAAATAGGTGCAAATACATATAAATGAAGCAATTTGAGACCTTTAAATGTATGGTCAGAAGCAACAACTCCAGAATCTGTGCAAATGCTTCTAAACTCTCATTTTAGACTGCTCATGTGCTTACCAAATGAAAATCTCTGACCAAAATTCTAGTTAACAGGCACAATGAAAATAATTAGTTGTTGAAAGATTTAAGATCTATTTATAAAAATGTCATGGAAGAGGATTTTTCAGTCAGAGATGTGGAAATGGTGAACGATAATGAGTGTGTTTGGAAAAAAAAAAACTCCTAAGTATGCCCAGGTAAGTGTTACAAAGTTGTCATCAACAACCTTGAGTCAGAGAGAAGAGGAGTCTTCTATGTTACCATGGACTAGTGAAAATATGGCACATACATGTAACCATAAACTAGCTTCTTATATGGAGAACGCTGAGATAATTTACATGGGCAGTGTAACAACTTGATTTATGGCCTCTGAAGTTCAAGAACCAGAGGATATTTCAAGGCTACATTGTTTCCCTCAAGACAACTTCAGTGAGTACTATATTATACAATAAAGACATTACTGAGCCAAGTAAAGCTAATTGTGCACCAAAAAAGCGTTATCTGCAATACAAGCACGTGAATTAAAAGAAGGTGGCCATTCTTCTCCACACAAATGAAAAACATCACTTGAAAAACATTTGTCTGTTGGAAGTGCATTCTGTGTAATAACATGTACTTCTAATTACCCGGGTTATGAGGAAGTGGCAACACAGACACTGCATGTTTTTCTTCTTGCCAACTTACAAGTTGAAAAGGCATGTGAACAAGCCACTCACTATCATAATAGTGGATCACAAATTAGGAAATCACTTGGCATTGATATTTTTACTCTTGAAAATGTCCAGGATCTAAATGTTTCATTATTGACAGATTCTAAGAAGTTTGAAAAATTTGTCATTGCTAATTTGAGTGAAAGTGATGCACTGAAAAAATCAGAGACTAAAAAAGTTTCTACTTCAATAGAACCTTTACCTTTCCACAAGGTGAGCTATTACAAGTCTTAATTATTTGATCACTAAATATCTAACACCCAAGCATAGTAGAACTATGTTGGAACATGAATTTTAGCTCTACAATGTCTTTAGTTTCGTAATCTGTCATTGCTAATTTGAGTGAATGTGATGCAGTGAAAAACTCAGAGACTAAAAATCAGTGTTACACGGGGACTCGTCCCCCCCCCCCGAGGGGTCTAGAATCCTCGCCCCCCCCGCGATTCGGGGTCTTGGGGACTTCTAGGGGACGTTTCCTGACGCTCCCAATTTTCAAAAATTTAGAGGGGACGTCAAGGGGGACGTTTCCCCATCTGGAAGGGTTGAGGGGGCGTGAGGGGACGGGAGGGGACGTGAAGGGGACGGGAGGGGGCGTGAAGGGACAACTGGGGCAATAGATATTCTCATTTAATTCTCTATCAAATATTTTAATCAGTTACAATTAGCACCATATCCATTTACATTGTACTTTAATCTGTGAGTAGTAGATTGAATATTGGGAACTACTAAAGTATTTCTGGAGAGCTCGACTTACCACTAGACCTTCATTGTGATGTCAGTTGAACAGAACGATGTTTTTTTTATTGGTTTCTTTCTCCAGCTTCGTTTTCTTGCTTCTCTCCAATAACCTCTTCAGATATAAAAGCCTTTGATTTCACTAAAGCTGTAATTGGAGGAGAATTTATTATATCTCACTCTTAAGATAATTTTAGGTGAGAGAAATAGTAGCGGAAACCAAACCTTATAGTGGAATGTCATACTTATGGTTGAGGCATGCTAAAGCAACAATGTACATAATGTTGAAAAGTGCACAGAACCCAATCAATGCTCCAATTCCAGTCCAATAAAATTTAACTTCAGCAAATAATCCATGAGATTCTAGGATAGCACGTCCAAGTGTTTCAATGGAGCTGTTACTGATAGGATGCACAAAGATGAAATATTTAGAGGAAAGGAAATATTCAATATTTCTTTCCTGGGATTATGATTATAGGACACTCTATCAGTACATGATAACACATAGTTTCTCCCATCTAGGAGCTAGAAATCCATTCACCACTCTGGTGTTTTGGCCATAGGACATCAGTGAGCACCAATATGCCCAAATCCACCAGCTAGGTATGTTCTCTATTCTAGAAACATGAATAAAAGGAACCATTTTTTCAATTTTTTAACCCGAGTTCTAGTTGAAAAGCTCAATACTAGTATAAAGTATATTTCTTTGGAGTAAATAACTATCTTTACTCCTGTTTAATAATTTGGGCATTATCAGATTCCAATTATTCTGAAGTAAAACAAATGCATATCATAATTTTGGAAAAAAATATTAAGCAAATTAAGCTGACGGTAAATTAGACACACAAGATAAGGAAAATAGCATCATCATAATCTCAGGAATCTGAAGACAGAAAATAAATTCCTGAATTTTGGAAGAACAAACCTCTCATCCCTTGCTTTCCTCTTTTCTTCTTCCAATATTTTTGCTTCTCCTATTCCAAAAGAGGTAGGTTTTGGAGTACCATTTGCTGACTCACCAAATATGTCAATAAAACATACCCGAAGGTAATTCCTGTCAATTAAGAGATTAAACATATTGACTGATAAGATTGGGGACCATGTGCACTGACCATTTAATACAGAAATTACTTCCATAGCTACTAATCACTTTAAATATTAGCACCAGAACTGACAGTCCACCAAACTTAAAACACCATTATGACCAAACATTGTTTAAAATAAAATATAACATATATTTAACAGAGATGATGAACATTTAAGTTAAACAAACATAAGCCTTGAAAATTCCAGAATCCCTAGAACCTAAATCATACAACAAGATTTTTCCACCAATCCGAAGGGTGGCATTCCAGGTCTGCAGCAGTAATTAGTGCCAGAACAAAAAGCTAATCATATATACTATACAGAGATTATCCACTGCACTCCATGCCTTCAAGGACCAACCATTTCTGCTAGCTACAGTATTAGTATGCATCTTGAGAATGATCTGTCATGATCTGTCACGCATGAGGTGTTGCCCTCTGACTGAAGAATCAATGTAAACAGGGTTGTCATAGTATCCAAAACGTTACAGGAGCCTCACTGGTTCATGGATAATCCTCACGGCCAAAAACAAATTTTGATAGATTCTCCAATGATATTAACTGAGCTTAGAATTTTTACATTGTGATCAGGATTTAGTTATAGAGATCATATGCTGTATAGAATTATAGTTTTGTTCAACACTACCAGTGGTTGCATCATGTTTTGAATGGGTTACATTCTTTCAACGATTGTGATTTGTAACCTTTCCTGTTGGTTTGAAGATCCACATGTGTCCTCGTAGTTGGGAGGTAGTGTGTAGCACTTGCAGAGGAAAGATTGGCTCTGATAACCATTACCTTGGAGGAAGATAAATGGTCCAGGATTCATGTTGGGACCTCTCAAGGGAATATAACTCCAACACTTTGTATGAATGATAGTTACTAGACTCTAATAACCATTACTTTAGAGAGAGATAAACAGTCTAGGATTCATGTTGGGACCTCTCAAAGGAATATCATCTCCAACACTTAGTATTCCTGATAAGTCATTGAAGTGGAAGTTGGATTCACAATCACTACATGGTGCCTTCATAACCAATGCCAAAGTTAATTTGGGCTGCCAGGATATGTAATACATTTTTATTTGGGAACTGAAATAGGTCAACATGGAGTCAAGATCTGAAACACTGATTCACATTTGTTGGAGAAGGAAAATATGGAAGTCAAACTGCCAACCAAAAATGGAAGCTCATAAATAGCCTCAAAGTTGTTTTGTCTAGGATTATATAGAAGTCAAATTGCCAACCAAAACTAAAACTGGTAGCTCATGTATAGTATCAAAGGTGGTTTATTTAACTATTTAATGCCTTCTTAATGTTCCAAAGTTTTCTACAGTTTCAATAGTTCCAAAAGTATAGTTGGGCATAAATTTGAAAGGAAACATGTCTTACTGGCTCTTGGCCCTCAAGTCTGTGCATGGAGATTGAATTTCAAATATTGTAGATGAATGAAAATAAAGCTTATGTTGTGTAGTGGCATTATGGCTTCTGTGTTATTTAAATTTCTGTTGTGCGTAAATAATTGATTTGCTTCCAGAATTTGTGCACTGACTATTTGCGATGGTTATCATAGGTGTGGGTCAAGTGAATCTAACTTGAACTGACTAGTAAACTCATATAACCATATAACCTATGATGGAGGTTTAACAAGACCATTTTCAAATTTCAACAATGCTATCATGCCAATCAGGTGATTTTATAGCATTTTCTTATTTAGCTATACTGCACCAACATAACTATTCAAAAAAGGGTTACCACAACTCTGAATCAAGAGAAGCTACTTAAACTGGACCAGTAAATTCCATGTAAACATAATCTCTGAATGAGGTTCAACAGGACCATTTTCCAATTTCAACCATGCTATCATGTCAATCAGGTGCTTTTATAGCATTTCTTGTACTGCAGAAACATAATGATTCAAAATAGAAATCATCAAAAGTCTTTTTATAACACAGTAAAGCTCAAGGAAAAAAATGCTACCATATATTTCTAGATTTTCAATCAAACATGGTAATATAAAATTCAGGCTTCAACAAATACTTTGGGTCTTAAAGCTTCATACAATGCACTATAAGCTTATTTATCCAACTTTGTTTTTTTCTTGAATCAGGTAGCAGTAACACTAAGTTACATTGATTTGACAAGACAACAGCAAAATTTTAAATTGAGAAACTTCAAAATTTTGCTCACAAACAAGTAACACACATTCCAAGTTATCCTAAGGCCTTGTGCAGCAATTATCCCCAAATTACCCCTTTCTAACAAGAGGAAAACATAAGAAATACATCAACTAAAACATGCAAGGTAAATATACTGAATGTTAGATTTTTTGTTAATCTTCACATATCCTGTAGACCTGCATCTCCTAGAAAGCAAGGTTGTCTTACTGTCTATGTAATATTACTTTAGGAAGGTTAACTGACCTTTGCTTTATGAATATCCCTTTAGCCTTTATCTATAGAGAAGTCTTTAATACATTTTATTAAATAATAAAAATATATATAATGAGACAACAAAAATTGTCACAAAAAGACAGACAGAGTAAAATGCAACAGAGAAGACAGCATGATAATCAGGAAACTTGCATGGGTAAATTGTAGTCACAGTCCAGAAGTGTTGGGTAATTCCAGATTATGTAAGGTTGACTCGTGCATTTTATTTCCAAAGCACTACAATTCTCTATCATATATTTTACTCGCCAATATTTGCCC
This sequence comes from Pinus albicaulis, assembly GCA_034641835.2. Classification (NCBI taxonomy): domain Eukaryota; kingdom Viridiplantae; phylum Streptophyta; class Pinopsida; order Pinales; family Pinaceae; genus Pinus; species Pinus albicaulis. The sequence goes on along the minus strand of MU968480.1, from coordinate 2,416,204 downwards.
ATTGTGAATACATCATTCTTTCTTCTAAAATTAAAATATTTCAGTGGATGGTATGTCTTTTATTTGCGGTACATTCATGCCTTAATCTATAAATCTGATTCCAATTGCTGAGCACTCTAGTGTTGCAAACACAAGCTCAATATCTCTCTTAGAGCACTGAAAATTTTTCCAATATTATTTTAATTTGCAGGTTGGTTACCTAATTGGAAAAGACAAAGGAATACACAACAAACACCCATGCAAATTAGAAGGCTCCAAGTACACCAGAGCCATGGCTATAGCTAGTGTGACTTTCTTCTTTGTCTAAAATGGATCTGGTTGAAAATTTTCACAGCATGGGTTTTCATCTGGAAGCTGCAAATGGGAATTCCATTATTGAACAAGATCATTTAACATTCTGGAAGAAGATGAAGTCAAACATACCATAGGAACTGCAAGAATCAACAAATGGGAAACTAATAATCACAGGTATCTTACTTGTAGCATTTTGAGCATTAATGATCAAACGACTCACACCAGCAGTGCCAAAACACCAACAGAAGAATGGGGCACATGTGTGTGAAAATAAAGCTGTAACTGTGAGATTTGTCTGAGGGAATTTCACCAAAAAAAGAGGAGGTTCCTAATATGTAACAAGCACAATAATCACTTGGAATTCAAGATATTTAACATTTATGAATATCCAGCTGCCATCCTAAGATATATCTGAGGAAATTTTCCCAAATAAAGATGACAACATAAGATGTGATCAATGAGGCAGGCACCAGTTGAGGCACCAATGTACATGCAGTCATCACCTTGATTGCTTTACTAGTATAATCTTATGACAGTCTGGTCAATTCACTTGACAAAGGGCCCAGATTAACCTTGCATAATCTCCATACTACTGCAAGAGAAGACATGAAAGAAATATTCAAAGTTGATAACAAAAAAACAGAGTTTTCTTTCAGCAGGTGGGAACAAAAAGTTCAAGAAAAAGTTTGCTGATCTGATACAAAAATGAGATTCACTTGCAATTAGACTTTTTGTTGCTAAAATAACAAGGTATAGATGCATTTAATGCAGAAAGCAAGGGCACCACCACAGGAACATTGGAAAAGGATTTCAGTTGAAAAAGAGGATAAAGAAAATCTGGAAATTTCATTTGTTTCCACTATTTCAGATTCTTCTAGAGGTTCCTAGGCTCCAGGGCTGCTACTTAACAAACGTCCCTGTGAACAAAGAAATTCATTTCATTCACCAAAGTTCCAAAGAGTTTTTAACTTGAGTAACAATAGGAATCATAAGTAGTCAGTTAAGTATGGAATGACAAAACTAGATTTCCCACCAATTCCCTACATCAAAAGACACTACATTTAGTATGGAATGACAAAAAATGATCTCTTAAGCATCTTAGAATGTTCACACAGGTGTGGCTACATACCAGTAAAAGAGGGCATGCACTTGATGACAAATTTGTCCAACGTATCATGACTGGTTACAACTTAGAATTTGAAGGGATATAATATCTTATAATCAGATCAAACTTGAATTGATTGTCAAGGGGGGTGTGACTTTCGATGGATATTCACAGGTGAATAAATCAATGGAAGTTGAAGACATCGTATGGAATGGCAACAAATGATCTCTTGAGGATATTCAAATGTTCGCATAGATGTGGCTATATACCAGTAAATGAGGCACACACTTGATGACAAAGTTGTCAAACGTATCATGATTGGTTACAAACTTACAACTTAGAATTTGAATGGAAATAATGCCTTATAAGAAGATCAAAATTGAATTGATTGTCAATGGGGATGTCACTTTGACAGGTAAATGAGTCAATGGAAGTTGGAATACATGAGACACATGAAATGAAAATCCAAGTCTACTAAATGTGGCTTAAAGCGCTCAGAGACAATAACAATAACACTATGGGATGAACAAGTTGTAGATAACCCAAAAGTGGTTGACCATTCTCCACTTTGAAGGTCAAGTAAAGCACGTAAAGCTATCCAAAAGTAAAGAATTCTTATGTTATGAGACGATTCCAAGAAATGGAGGCTCTAAAATACCATTAAGCATGAACAACGCCAAGTTGATTCCAAGAAATGGAGGCTCTAAAATGACATCAAGGATGGAAATTTAATCAGGTAAATAATTCCATAGGAGTTGAAAACATGAAATCAAGGCAAATCAAAATGAATGATGGTCCAGGTTTAGTAAATGAGCCCTGAAAGATCAAATACCAAGCAACAAGAAGCCATATATTACAATGTAAAAATCAACAGGATCAACAAAATAGTATATCAACCAATAGTGACCGATGACAATCAATTTGAAGTTCTGCTTGAATGTGTAAACCTCTAGCCAGAAAGCCTTGAAATATTATGGGCATGCATTCTACATATCACAACCCTTAGTCATGGATAGAAGCCCTTAAAAACCATCATGCAGTTGAATGAAGTATAACTAACTGATGCCAAAAGGTATGTGGCCCTTAACCACACTTCCATATGGAAGGAAAGCTAGATGGAAACACTGTTTAAATTGAAATTCAAAACAGATGGTACCAAGCCTGTTCAGTAACAAAAGAGTTACACCCAAGATAAACAGATTAACTACAATGATAATGTTCTCTCTTTGTAAGGAAGAAAACATTCACTGTTGATGGCAACAGTAGCATTTAACTAATAGGTTGCACTTGGGTCTAGACTCCTCTAGCCAAAAAGATTGAGAGAAGTGTTATCCTCTCCAACCAAGTCCAATTCCTGTAAGAGACTACCCTTGGAATGTGATAAAGGCAGGTTTCTCCAGGATGTACATTTCACCTAAAAAATCTGGCATAAGAACATATGTAGGCTCGAAGGAATCATCAAAAACATGTTTGGATTCGTCCCTGACGGCAGTATTTGTCCAAGCAAAGGCTTATTCTAGCATATGCATATCGGCTAAAAAATTCACTCAATTAAAAATGTTTCCCTCTATGTTAAAACTAGCAATACGACAGTAGACACTCTCACTAAGAAACTACGAAGAAATAAGTTTAAAATTCATGCAAAATTTGTATCTATTGCAGGAAGTTAATGCTGTGACTTCACAACAAATGTTTCTCATTGTGGGACACTTTTTATTTTTAGTGAGTCTTAACATATTCTGCGTATCCGAGCAAGTGAAATTTCCCCTACTGGCGTATGTAGCCATTGAATAATACTCTAGAAATTTGAATGATAAGAATTTTTTGGCTAGAGACTTCATTATAAACTTATTTACTTGTACAGCAAGTTTGGAGAAAATGTGACATAATAGAAGCAAACAGAAAGCTATAAATGTGCATATTTAGTGACAAAGAAAACAGCAATATCTTCGGCTAAAATATTCAAAATTATTTACTTATATAGCAAGTTTGGAGAAAATGTATCATAATAGAAGCAGATAGAAATCAATAAATGTGCATATTTAGTGACAAAGCAAACAACAATATCTTCGACTGAAATATTCAAAATTTACTGGGATAAATTCAATAAAGTCATTAAATATGGAACAATCGAAAAAAGAGAGTTCGCAAAAATGATAACATATTAAATATTGTTGGATAAAAGCATATGTTAACTGTCCATTTTGTAAAAATATCATTAGGTGATAAAAAAAGCAAATTTTCTTGGCCACAAGGCCATCACCAGTGGAAGAAAAGTCGAGCAGAAAGTAGATGATAAGCACAATTAAGATCCAAAAACCAGTAGCTCCATGGCATCTAGAAAACAGTCCTTGTCATTGGGTTTCTAAGGCCATTGTTTTCTTAACTACCAGATTGTCACCTAAGGAGTATATCTAGCACCTTTATAGATAAAGGTAGATAGGCCTTTGAAACTCACTGAAGAGAGGTGGCTCCTTCTTGTTTCCTACTTTCTGTTGTAAAAATAGTTTTCATCTATTTATGTAATTGATAGAAAGCTATTTACAATTCAATTATAAACTTCAAGTATAATTCAACTGACTAATTGCAAGCTCCTCAATTCAAATTTCATATTCAAATGTTACATTCCATACAAATTTACTAATAAATATTTTACACTTTATTGACACCAAAGGAAAAATGGTTATAGAATTTGTAAAAATTGTTCCATTTCATAAAAGTTTTACATCAAATTCACTAAAGGAAATGCTTCTACAACTTGTAAAAACTATTCTACCTCTCGTGAACCAAAACATGTCATTTTCACTTGTATGTCTCATTTTCCAGAGGTTGGATTGGGGAAATATGAGAGATCCAAGTGTGAAATTGATGGAGTCAGACAAGGAAAGGAAGCCTTCGGAAGATAGATGCAGCTGAAGGAACAGATCAAGCACCATACCTGTGTGGTGCTTATTTTCAGACCTTCCAACAATAATTTATTTGAAGAAGATATTGTCTGGTATCATTTCTGACATAAAAAGGTTCGTGGTTCTTCACATTTTGATATAAAATGTTCTATTATCCTTCAAAATTTTCTTCAAGTTTACTGCAATATTACGTGTTAATATTTATAATTTCAAAGCTATTAAAACCCATGTACAAATGACAGAAACCCTCTAACTGATTAGGAGGGAACCTCATGAACCTCAATTTGGTATTGTATGGGACTGAAACCCTCTAACTGATTTGGCTGGAACCTCAGTTTCATATTGTATGGACACAAACCCTCTAACAGATTAGGAAGGAATCTCAGTTTGATATTGATATTGTATGGACAGAAACCCTCTAACTTATCTGGTTGGAACCTCAATTTCATAGGGTATGGACGCAAACCCTCTAACAGATTTGGATGGAACTTGGGTTTGATATTGTATTGACAGAAACCCTCTAACTGATTAGCTGGAACGTATGGTCTCATTCTGGGAACTTGTTAGGATTTCCTGACAAATTAAATTGATTAACAGGTGATCTTACTAGACACAATTTGTTGTTTATCAAGTTTGAGTTATAATAATATTGACAGTTCCACTCTTCAATTCATTACACACATCTTAAATTTATCAACTAATAAATTCTGTGAACAATACCATCCAATGTGCAGAGACTTCTGGGATTTGCAATGGATGCATTTTCAATGGAAGAACACCATCCAAAGAAACCAAATGAACTGATCTTCGGAATTCAGACATCAAAATATCAAAAGATTAGAGTATACTCTAACACATAAATACCAGTAGCAATCTCAGGGGAAATCCGAGTTCAGTGAGACTGCTGAATTTACAACCCTGGAGCAGTTTCTCAGGCTCTTTAAATTATTAATGTGAGTTTGTAGATTAGACAGTGCTTTTGGGAAAGAACCCGGTAGCGAATTAAAGCTGAGGTTAGGTATTCTCAGCGGTTTTCATAGAATTCCCAACAATCTGATGAAATTTTTCTGATACAAAAAGTGATGGAAAATTTTCGAAGTGTGCAATAGGGAGTGGTTGCCTGCTACGAAAAGTTACCTTCCATCCCTCATTTTGGGGACATGATCGAAACCACTATTTTAACCTTGTTTTATGCACCAAATACCATACCATGAGCATATGTTTTCTGAGTTTTCAGCAGTCCAGTTGGACAGAGATACAGTTGGATCAGATTTGATGGCCTTTCTGAAGGACAAAAAGCCTCCACTTCTGTGCTTTTATCACCTACCCCAGTGTCCATAAATTATGTGATTTGGTCAGCTTCCTCTATGGGCTTTTGTTCAGAGAAAATTCAAGATGAAGAGAACTTGCCAGCAATCCTTTTAGTGATCAGATTGTGGCTTCCATGAGCACTGAATCGTTACAGCAGTTAAAGTGGTCGCGGCCATAATTGTGGATGAGATGAATACAGACAGCAAAAGCAGAGACTTAGAAGCCCTATGTCCATTAAATCCAAGGCCCCTCTAGGTTGTGAGTTCCTGTTCTTAGTCGTGCCTATAACATTCACACAACTCTCATTAGCGGTACTCTGCAGAAAGATGAAAGGCACATATTGTGTTGGAAGCATGGCAGAAACAATAACTCACTGTGGGATTCATGTACATTGATAAACTCCTGTGAAACCTGGGTTTATCATGATGGCATAGAAACTTAGCGTGGATTGAAATCTGCAGGCTTGTTCTTTCATTTTATCTTGTATAAAAAAGAAATGCCTTGTGGAGTATGGTTACGGTAAATGCATAGTATATTATAATTTATTTTCAGACCTTCCAACAATAATTTATTTGAAGAAGATATTGTCTGGTATCATTTCTGACATAAAAAGGTTCATGGTTCTTCACATATTAAAGCTAAGGTTAGGTATTCTCAATAGTTTTCATAGAATTCCCAGCAATCTGACGAAAATTTTCTGATACAAAAAGTGATGGAAAATTTTCGAAGTGTGCAATAGGGAGTGGTTGCCTGCAGCAAAAAGTTACCTTCCATCCCTCATTTTGGGGACATGATCGAAACCACTATTTTAGCCTTGTTTTCTGCACCAAATACCATCCCATGAGCATATGTTTTCTGTGTTTTCAGTGGTCCAGTTGGACAGAGATACAGTTGAATCAGATTTGATGGCCTTTCTGAAGGAAAAAAAGCCTCCACTTCTATGATTTTATCACCCACCCCAGTGTCCATCGATTATGTGATTTGGTCAGCTTCCTCTACGGGCTTTCATTCAGAGAAAATTCAAGATGAAGAGTACTTTCCAGCAATCCTTTTAGTGATCAGACTGTGGATTCCATGAGAACTGAATCATTACAACAGTTAAAGTGGTCGTGGCTATAATTGTGGATGAGATGAATACAGATATCAAAAGAAAAGACTGAGAAGCCCTGTGTCCATTAACTGATCTAGCTGGAACCTATGGTCTCATTCTGGGAACTTGTTAGGATTTCCTGACAAATTATATTGATTAACAGGTGATCTTACTGGACACAATTTGTTGTTTATCAAGTTTGAGTTATAATAATATTGGCAGTTCCACTCTTCAATTCATTACACACATCTTAAATTTATCAACTAATAAATTCTGTGAACAATACCATTCAATGTGCAGAGACTTATGGGATTTGCAATGGATGCATTTTCATGGGAAGAACACCATCCAAACAACCAAATGAACTAATCTTCGGAACTCAGACATCAAAAGATCAAAATATTAGAGTATACTCTAACATATAAATACCAGTAGCAATCTCGGGGGAAATCCGAGCTCAGTGAGACCGTTGAATTTACAACCCTGGAGCAGTTTCTTAGGCTCTCTAAATTATCCATGTGAGTTTGTAGATTAGACAGTGCTTTTGGGAAAGAACCCAGTAGCGAATTAAAGCTGAGGTTAGGTATTCTCAGCAGTTTTCATAGAATTCCCAGCAATCTGATGAAAATTTTCCGATACAAAAACTGATGGAAAATTTTCGAAGTGTGCAATAGGGAGTGGTACAGAAGGTCTTGATACAAATGTTTCTAAGGGATAAGGTCAGGCATGAGCAAAAGTCATTCAAATTGCTATAACTAAGAGAGACCCCAAATCTCCCAAAAAGTAAAAGCATGACACAACTATTTGAGTAAAGAGCTGCAGTGTGTTTTGAGAGAAAGATAACATCAGCACATTTATCCTTCGCTAATAATCAGATTTACTCATTTTCTAGAGCTTTTGAGTAATGGAGAGATATCTAGCCTCCCAGTACCCTAAAGTTCAGAGCAACCTAAAGAGACAGAGTGAATTAAAAAACCATTCAAGTATACTGAATCGTACCTCTAAAAGAGTAATATGGATCTGCAAACCCCAACTTGTAGAATGGTAACAAGCTTTCTTCATGTCGGAAGGATGGAAGTGTTCCTACCTCTGCCATTTCTGATGAAGAAGAACCTGCCCCCACACAAAGATCTTTTCATGGAAAGTTTATTCTTATCACCATCCAATTGCTTGCTGAAGACCTTCAAGTGATTTTCTTCAGTAGGTTTGAAAGGTTGCACACCTGATTAGGCTCCTGCTCCTGCTTCATCCACACTGTAAAGGGCCTCAGATCCCCATTCCCAAGATGGCCACTGCATGAAACCGCAACCCCATCTTCATTTTCATTAGGGAAAGGCTTCAATCTTCCTCTTCCAAGCTCCTATAAAGATCAATGACAGATATTGAGAAACTTGAATCCGCTGAAAAAGATCTCCTCATGGGGAGCTATGGCATTTCTGCAGACATAAAAAGCTCTTTGCGTTGAGATGTGCTGCCATTTCTCCCATGCTTGCTGACCAAGTCACTCTATGCTCGGATATACAATGTGGCCATTCCATTCAGAGTTTCAATGGCCATCCCTTGCCCTGATTCGTCGTGTAAAGAGCTCTCTCCAGATTTGTTTTCATATGGGTTTTGCAATGGAGAATCGACAGTGGATTCAGAAACTTCTTCAGACGAAATCTCTATTCCTTCCACAGGGGTAGGAACCATTAAGGCTACAATATTGGCGCGGCATAGAGGGTAGTTTGAATGGGTACTGAGCCACATATCAATGCATGGCAGATGAAAAGCATGTGTGCATTTGGGAAGAAGCCTGATATTATTTCACTCAGGCAAATGCAGCACAGTGACTCACTGTGTTTGAAGGAAAATCCATAGAAATAGAAACACCGCACAGACACTGAACAAGTCTCTAAGTCTGTCCATCGGAGACGGCTCCCTTCCCAAGGATAGCAAATGCCCGCCCAAGAAAGCTACTGCCCAAACAAAACCTCAAAGTTTGCAACCGATTTTGTAACAAGCTTGAAGCTGAATTTGTAATTAAATTATTTGTAAAACCATTTTCTTTATTTCATAATTGAATAATAACAGTGATCAATCAAAGGTAGAAATCATTTGAATCGTCTAACATGAAAATCAATGGTACATAATGGTACAGGTGGCACTTCAGGTAGGTTGTTTTCAAATAAGAATGCTTTACAGTGTAAATATAGTAATACTGATTTAAGAGTTGGCACAAGTCTTGTTCTGAACAGTAAGAAGCCTAAAGAGGAGCCAAGATAGTTGGTGTTTTTGGTTATTGGCGGTAAAAAAAGAGAAAAATTACAAATCTCAAAATTACACATTAAGGAGGGAGATTGGGAGGAAACGCTCGAAGTGTAGCAAAGAGAGCAATGCATTCATGCATATGGTAATCAATGTGTTCCACTCGACTCTCCAAGGTGTGGAGATGGTCATCTGTGCGTTGTCACTAGTACTAGAGTCCTTCCACAGAGTCCAAGGTCTCATTCTTCACATGCTAGAGGTCATTGATATAGGCAACCAATTTGTTCATGTCCTCGTACTTATTTTCCCTAAGCATATCAATGTTGATGTGTATGTGGTCCAGCTGGGTCGCGATGGACTCCAAGGTGACCGAAGATTCTACGTGGCCCAGTGAGGGGGTTGGAGACAAGGCCATATCCATAGCGGAGTGGCGACTCTCAGTCGACTCAGAGTCTGAGCTAGGCTCCCCATGCTGTTGGCATTCATCCACGTGTGGCCCAGCACCCCCCTGTGGGCACGCCCTCTCTATCGAGGCATACTACCAACTCCACCACCACTGGCAGCACCACCACGAGTTGTGTACTGCTTGACCTAAGAAACACCCCACAAGACACTGAATTAACAATATTGAAATAACACACCATTTACAATTCCAGAGTTGTTAAACATCATTACCCAACTGAGAAGGATCCCGAAGTCCTAAGCATCAGCACCACAGCGACGAGTAGTGAAGACGTAGGAAGACACGCCACAGGCCCCAAGGCCTGCAGAGCTCATACATCCCCAGGAAAGGCACTTGAAGTTGCTCCCTCCATCCGACTGACGATCTAGTGAAGTGTGCACTAACCAAAGAAGGAGTCAGGTTGAGGAAAAATATGTGTCTTTACCCGACCCACACAGTCCAAGCGAGAGACCAAATAAATCATTACACTGGACAAAGAAAACGTCCCTCGATCACAAGGGCATGTTGGATGCAGGTGCCAATTCCCCTCCCTTCTGCATCAACATTCAATAGCCCCATCCTGTTCTGCTGCCCCTAGCCACAGCTTGAGCCAGGACACAAACAAACCACACCTTGTTCTCTCCCAGCTCTCTCTCCTCATCACCCAACATCTGCGAATGATTTGCGAATGATTTCCTGTTGGTCCCTGTGCGATATTAAACTCAACTCGCGGGGAGGAAGGTGTGGGTTCCAAAGCCCATTTATTGCATTTGTGTGGTGCATGGAGGCCCCTTCGGCTCCAAAATCCAATGCACTGCCAACTGGCCCCTTAAATGATCACCCCCATCAGGGGTTTTAATTTTGTTCTTTAAGTAATATTTATAATAAATTTCTTTGAATAAGAAAGGATGATATCCAATTTTAAAATCACTATACAAATAGTTTAATGGGTTATATGATATTTGAATGGAGGCTTATGTGAGTAGAATTATGTAGAGATTTGTCTTCTGAATCCATCACATAAATCTTATAGATTCTTAATGAGTTTTGAACTAGCTAATATAGTTCCTCTTCACCAAAATTAGTAGGTTATATGATTTTTTAAAAAAACTTTCAGTTAAAATCACATGAGAATGAACTTTGTCGAGGCGTTTCGAACCAGCAAGTGTGGCTCATCTTGATCTCGTCCTAGAGATGAACCACACTTGCTAGTTCGAAACGCGTCAACAAAGTTAATTCTCATGTGATTTTAACCAAATTTTTTCTGAAAATTCCTATGGATCACCGAAGCCTCAATTCAATTTAGGTTATATGACATTTTCTAATTTTATTTTTTAATATATTTATAATTAATTTTATTGAGCCTAGAAAATGGTGATAGAGTGTTTTGTTAACGCACTCTGTGGTGTAAAGGTCACTTGTATCATTGGTTCAAAACTCCGTGGGCAAAAATCCAACCATACTAAAGGCTAGTGTGGCCCACACTGGATGCAATCCTTCCCTGATTTTGATAACTTGAATACCCTTAGATCATGGAGACTCAAACCACAGATTAAACATGCCAAAACTCACATAACTTAACAAACAAACAAACAATAATTTTATTCATTAAATTTTAAAAATAAAAAAAAATAAAAATAAAAATTCCCAAAATAAATATGTTGCTTCTTTGCTTGATATTCTCCTTTACTATAAAATATATTTTGAATTTTGTGATTTTGTGTATATGAAATAATAATGAGATACATCTTATTTTGTACTGTTTTAAAATTATTTTTAAAACAACCATATATTTATTTATCTTCATTAAAATGTGATTTTAAATTTATTAACATACTTCAAAAATCTCTTTGGATGCGGGTGACATGACGTGAACGTGTGGAGCCAGTTCATCCCATGCACAAGTTGATAAAGTTCGGCACCGCCAGCTTTAACATGATGCGGAACCTCCTCTTAGCAATCATTCACATGAGCACTCTGATGCACCTGATCTTCTACCATACATTGAATCACATGCAACCCCAAGTGAACTATGCCCAACTCGTATATGCGAGCGTGCCACAAAATCACACTACATCTACGCTTGTGCCACAAGTCTTCAAAAGGCACGGTCTCTCCTAATTTTGTCATCCCCATGCTGCTCCAGTTGGCCTCCAAAGCCTTCTTCGTCCCCTCCCTTGCCATTTTGTTGTTGCCTCAGTTTCCCCGCGTGCCCATGAGTTGCGCGCTCTCCCTCTTATGCACCACCCTACTGGAGCTAGCATGCCAAGAGCCTCTCCCGTTGTTTCCCTTCAGGCTGCGCGCTCCCTACGGTGTCCCCCTGGTTGCGCGCCTCCCTCCGGAGTTCCCCACTTCTTCGAATTCATCCCACTGCGCGCTTTCTGATGCAAGCTCCCTCGTTGCGCGCCCCCTACTGCATAACTCTTTGTTGTGCACCCCCTGATGTGCTTCTCTGTTGCGCACTCCCCTATTGAGCACATCACCACTTTTAGCTCGACCTCTCTCTCTTTGTCTGTTATCCCCCCCATGGCTCTGAGTCTGTGCCAAAAGACCATTAGGGGTAGCCAAAGAGGTGCGTTCTCAAGTCGCCATCAACGCAGCCTGGACCACCGTTTGGAATCCATTGAAGGCTCCTCTTCTAGCAACCATGACAGGGAAGCACCATCACGGTCTAAGCGCACCCAGGAGGAGATTGCCTTAGCTCAGGAGAATCAGAGGGGAAAAATAATCTATGGCCCCAGGAAGTCCACCATTTCACACTCTAAGCAGCCCACTCCTCAAAAATTCAAGCCTCTCCCGGTTCAAGAGGCCTCGGGGGAGGACACAGATGTGTAGATCATGGACTTGGACGAAGTTTGGACGCGAGTTCCTAACGTTGAGTACCCAGTCGCTCCCATATTTTGCACACCCACAACAAAGCCCCTGCGTGTGCCTTCCGTTGAGGAGTAGATTATTGCACAGGAATATGGATGCCGCATCAAGGAGGAGGACCCTTCTACAGAGGATGATGAAGAAACACCATGAATGCACAGTTGCTCGACTCTTTTTTGTTTTCTGTTATTTCAACATGTACTATAGATCTTTTGTTTTTATATGTGTCACGACACACTTTGTAAATATTGACTATTTGATGCTTTTAAGGTGTTGGTTTCCTCCTAGGAGGCAGCCCCAAACCTGCGCTATTTTGATAGCCTCTCAGGCTGGGATTGGTTAATCACTGCTTACCATCTCAGCCCGACACCTATGTAAAGTGTTCTTTTGATCTAATATAATTTAGCCTAACTTACAAAAAAATACATACTTCAAAAAGAAAATGAGGAGTTTGTGTTGTTTTTGGATGTTCTATGTGGTAATGATGATCGAATAAAAAATAAAAATAAAAAATATTAATAATAATAATTATTATTATCTTGAATTTAGTGGTTGTAATTAATTTGTAAGCTTTCAAAAATATAAAAGGTTTTAAAGTTTTGTTGGATTTTATTTTTATTTATATCACCTTGGATTCATCTAACTCTCGATCTATCATTTGTTGAGAGATCAAACTTTTCCTCAAATTATTAAATATAATAATATTTATATTGTAATATATTAATATTAATATTAATCTTAATCTTTTAATATTAATAATAGATTTAATGATGTATTTTACATGACATGATAACAAAGTTTATAATAAAACTACATCAAAATAATATTTTCAAATATTATCACTTTTTCTTTGAAGATATTAATATATTCATAGGATGTATTTTTCCTTTTAAAGATTCATTTTACAACTATTTAATTAAAAGAAATATTAAAAGATTTTGGAACATGATTTTCAATTCTTTGTGTTGAATTGTATTGTAGTTTTGTCTATATGGTTATTTTCATTTTTTGTTTTGGGCCAACATTGTTTATCTTAGATAAAATGTCTTTCGGTTTAATCACATCATTATGATTTGGTTGACGTTGCAAACCAACTAATGTGATTCATCCTCAGGACAAGGTGGAGAAACCTGGTAAGAAAATCACCCAACCATAAGCAATGAAAACCCACACTTTGAAAGATTTTATAGCAAAATTAGAAATACCATAAAGTATTTAAGCCTAAAAAAGATCCAGACTCACTTCATACCGGGTGGTTTTAGAAAGAAACCAACCAAAAAAAAGAATCAAGACTATTTTTCTCATGGCTGTGCTCCTTTCAGTTTTTATTTTATGGTCTATTATGGTTTTTCTTAGGGGTCCGAGAGACTTTGGGTACTCGTTAGATCGTCCTCTTATTCTATTAAAAGAGTCTCTACATCTATCCAACTGTGAGCCTGGGTATATATAAATTCTGATACTTCCTAAAAAAAAAAAGAGAAATACCTTAATACTGGTAGCGTTGACATACCTGAAGTCAAACCCCCGACGACAGTTCACTTGGCAACACTGGGAAACCCTGAATCAATTACACTCTCTGAAAGTTTTCCTGAGATAACAAAGAAATATTCAAGAATAAGAAACGATGGGAAAAGGAAGACCTTCATAGGAAGGGCAAACTGTTAAAGTTGCTGAGGGGTTTTCCCTTAAAACAGTGTCGCGCGAGCTATTCTATTCTCTATCATCTCATCAGTGTTAAGTGGGTCGACTCACAAAGCTCTCATACTTGTCCCTCTATTCAAAATTTCTCACCGGAACCATTGAACCATTCCTCCCTCCATTTTTGTGCTTCCTCTATTAGAAGAAATTTACTTGAACCAAAACATCTTCATTGGAGAAATTCCATCAAATGTTGGAAATCTCATTGTGCTCTCCAACTTATGGTTAGCAGAAAATAAATTATCACAGGCAATACCCGCTTCCATAACTAATTGACGTCGCCTCTCAAATCTGTATCTCCATCATAATTATCAACTGCATGGAAAACTTCCAGCAATTTTATGTAGGCTACAGAGTTTGGCATACCTCTACCTTACTAGTAATATGTTTGAAGGCCCCGTACCTAAACAACTTGCAATGAACGGAAACAGTCTTATACAAGTTGATCTATCTGATAAAATCTCTATTCGAACCCTTGGGGGACAAAACTGAACGTTTATCGGACACTGTGATGACCCAAAACCCTGCTCTCTTAATCTCTCCTGCAAGCCCATAGCCCACCTTGGGCACCAAAACCTGTCTAGCTGCTTCCCTATATTTCTCCTATTTGGGTACTATTTTAGCCCTAAAAGCATTGTTCTTCTTCCCTTTGAAGGAATCAAGACGCCTCAACAGCTTGAGCTGCTCTCTCTCCCTGAAGTGTTTCTGGAATTTGGTGTGGGTTTTGAACTTTTCACCACAATGATTTTGGAATTTGATGTGGGTTTTGAACTTGTCACTGCAGACTTCGCAGATGCGGGTTTTGAACTTGACTACCAGAGCCTCGGCCTCCACCGCCACCTCCACTATTGCCCTATTCGAATCCCTCAACATAGACCTGCAAACCCTTGTCTCCATACCCTCTCGACGTCTCTCATGTCCCTATTTTCAAACATTTAAGATCTTGAAACTTATTTTTCAAACTAACAGGGCCAAATGGAAGATTTTCATTGGTTGGAGGAGGTGCCACATGTCTAAATTTATTGGCTGGAAGGGCGATGAGAAAGGCTTCTCATTGGCTGGGGTGAACAGTGTTTGCTCACCCCAAGACAAAAAAAAAATGCCTCCGGCGTAATTATATTATCATAGCATAAGTGTCAACAAAATACATTACCACCAACAAAATATAGTAATATAGATTGGTTTAAGAGCTAGCACAAGTCTTGCTTTGAAAAGTAAGAAGCCTGAAGAGGAGCCAAGACAGTCGGTGTTTTTGGTTATTGTCGACACAAAAAGAGAAAAATTACAAATCTCAGAATTACACATTAAGGATGGAGATTGGGAGGAAACGCTCGAAGTGCAGCAAAGAGAGCATCACGTTCATACATATGGTAATCAATGTGTTCCACTCAACTCTCCAAGGTGCGAAGATGGTCATTTGTGCGTTGTTGTTGGCACTAGAGTCCTTCCACAGAGTCAAAGGTCTCACTATGCACATGCTCGAGGTCGTTGATATAGGAAACCAATTCGTTCATGTCCTCGTACCTCTGTTCCCTCAGCGTATCAATGTTGAGATGTATGCGATCTAGCTGGGTCGCGATGGACTCCAAGGTGACCAGACTTCTACATGGCTCAATGAGCGGGCTGGAGACAGGGTCATATTTGTAGTGGAGTGGCGACTCTCAATCAACTCAGAGTCCGAGCTAGGCTCCCCATGTTGCTAGTGTACATCCATGTGTGGCCCAGCACCCCCCCTGCAGACCCGTCCTCTCTGTGGAGGCATACTACTCATTTATAGGTTGGTGTTTGGCATGCATATTAAATCATTAAAATATTTAGACTGAAAGATGAGAATATTATTGTGTTTATGTATCATGGAATAACAAACCAACATTCTTTGGCTTGGTGCTACTATAAAATGCCAAACATTTGATATCATTATAAATATTACTACCAACTGAAACTATTATCACATAAGAGTAATATACCCACCCAATCAAACTTAAAACTAAGTGTTAAACAACATTTTGTCACCGTCCCTACAATCCCCATCCCGAACATTGGAGGGCCATTTCTGTGACTTCTATGTAGTGTCATGCCTTGCAAAAAGTGTCATTACATCCCTTGCCATGAGAAGAACATTTCCTCTTTTGACTATTCCTGGAACAGGCTCTCAAAAACATATGATTTTGGGTTGGCGCTAGCAGGTAGTTATGGCTTCGCGCCCATAGAGAAATTAACACTCGACCTCGCGCCCATTGGCGATTTGTCCCAATGGACTGCCCGCGCTGAGCTGTTTTTTGATTATTTTATAAAATAGAAGCAAAGTTTCCATTTCCAACCACTTCTTGAGCATAGTTAGCATGGGTTGTTCGACTGAATAACGTCGAAAATTTTCCTTTGGCTTCTTATTTCCTACATTTGAGCAACCTCCCAAAGGATAAGGCCTCCCTTCCACCATATGAGAGATCCCAACCTCCTTCATAAGTCTTATTCTTCTCCCTCAACCCTTCAATCCCCCTCCTCTCTCCCTAGAAGATAATTCCCTTGCTTAAAAGGAAAGCAAGTTCCACTCTTTATTTTATCTTAGGGAAAGGGTTTCGAGGGTCACTTCCCACCTATTCATTGACCTATAGTCTACAAGTGACTTCCTAAACTATTGGGACTCCACCAATCGGTGAAAGTCTGTGAAGAGCAAGGAGCCTTAGCTATGGTGACAATGGGCTAAGCCTCCATCGTTTCCCTTATCCTAGTAGTTGCCCTCTTAGGAACCCCTTTTAGATCCACCACTAGTTTGAGTGGTAACATGTTGTTCACAATTCCATTTGTGAACAACTATTTGGTATGCCCACTTTTGCCATACTACAGCTCCAAGATGAGATGTCCAGGGCTATGGAGGCTGCCCTTCTTCTCACTGAATCAATCCTCTACAATATAGTGAACTAGAGCTAGTTGGTTGGCCCACTTGACTATTACTTTAGTCCTTCAAAGTTTTCAAATCCTTAGGCCCTATACACCTGCCCTTCTACCAAATTTTTTGTCCTTCACCAGAACAAGAGTCAGGGCTCTTCTTTGATAGTAACCTAACAACCCTCCAACTGTACTTGGCCTACCATCAATCTGCCCAACCATAGTCAATTCCTTTTACTGATCTAGGGCCCACAATATTGTCTTCATCTAGGGCTCTTCAAATCTGCCACCTAACAATGGTTTGAGTCCTCTCAAGATCATTGTTCTTGTGTATTGACAATTTGATATTTGTTGTCCAATCTATGAACAAATATGAAATACTCCTCATATCATACTTCTAACAATCTATATATGACTGAACTAGGGTCACAAATCAACCACTAACAGTCCATTCACTAATTTTTTATAGGTTTCTTCAGATCTTTGTCTAAAACTCTATGGAAAGTCCACCAAAATCAACTCCTCTACATGTCAATCCATTCTTCATATGGCACATTTCTTCTGCATGCTCAATCTTCTGCTCAGGTTCCACCCTCCTTTGGATCTGTTGTCTCCATAGATATTGAATCTGCAAACCATCTTCCAGATCTGTGGTATTTATTGCATAAATAAAACTCGCTCTAAGGGTCACAACCCATCTTCTTCTATGCTAACTCAATCATCATGACTTAGTTAACTGACACAAGTTTTTATGAGATGAAATTACAATTTATTGTCCAATTTATTTAAGGGAAAAATAAATTAGACGCCTCACATTCCTCACTCTTGGTACATCAAAATTCCTCACTAGTGTGGGTGCATTTTTTTTTGTCCTTTCTAGTTTCCAATTTCACTATTTCTTGTTGCAAATTTCAATACTCCCTCTCAGCAAGAAAGGAATTCAATCTATCTTCATTTGGTACTTTTGGAATGTTCTGCATGATACACTTCTCTAGTGTTGTTTGCACCTGCAAGTCCTAAAACTGAATAGCCTCTGAACAAATTACTCAGTATAATGCATCTGTCATCAGAATCTTCTGACTGCGGCTAGCTACTACATCTGTCTAGTACTGGATTCTCTGCGCTGCTGCTGACATCTGCATCCATGCCCTTTGAACTATTGCTAACTCTAATTTGTGATCTAGTATTTGACATTTGACTCTGATTTCTGTCTTACTGACATCTGACTACATCAATTTAATTGATCCTTCCTACTACTATTGTACTGTGGCTCCTCGTAGCCAGGTTCGATCCATGAGATCACATGCCATCTCAATGGACCTTGCCCAAATTTATTATCTTGGGATTATGTCTACACATCACCCCACCAGCTTACACCTCCAGGTATGGCTACTCCCTCTTCCCATCTGGCTCGAAATTTCCCCCTCATGGAGGTCTCTGCTTGAGTGGATGCTTCCACTCAGTCTCCTCTCTGCTTCTCCAATTGTGGCAACTACTCCACAACCTTCTGAGACCGCTTCTCATGAAGATTCATGTTAAGAGGTATTTATGCTCCCTTTAAACCACCAAGTATCTAACTTCTGCCTTTCTCCTCAAAGCTTTGCATGCATCTGGTACCTCAATTACATATAGGTTCTTGACTCGCGCACAGTGTAATTGTCCCGACGTTACAAAAGGTTTCTAAAAAAGAGTTGATTTTAAATTGATGATATCTCCCTCATTAGAGCTCCGATTCGACCGAATTTTTTTTTCTATTTCGGTAGATTTTCGCAAGGAATCCAAATATCCTATTTGTTTTTGAAAATTTTACACCAAAGTATTCAAATATTCTATGCAAAATCGTTGCCCAAAAAAATTCTGCTCTAATACCATGTAGAAAATCTAACCAACGAGATTCAATCTAATCTTGTAATATACTAAAACAAGATATTGAATCCTTCCTACAATTTGCGGAAACAAAACACGATCGCACAATCACATATAAGTAAGAGAAATAAATTATCAATCGCACAACAACATGATGTGTTTGGGGAAAGAAACTGCTCAAAGGCCCTCTATCTCTATTGTGTATTAAGTCAAGGAATCATGAAACAATACATTAATGCTTAATCTCTCATGAGATTCTCCAGCACTCTGTCAATTGTCTCCCATTGATCTAGGAAAACTCGGTCTAGTACTTAGCCAATTCTGATCCTTACTTCAGCCTGCCTTGCTCATACAATCCTAGCTAGGGAATTAACTACTTATTAATTAGGAAAATCAATCTTCCTTGATTGCACAATCCATTATGGAATCCCAATGACTTTATAATTTCACATGGGAAATTTTATCTGAATACAACTGATAGTTATGTTCCCTTTAACCTCTGTCTCAACTGGGTATTCCTCGAAACTGACATGCATACAACTATTAATAGAGAATTATCAGTTATATGATTGATCACTCATTGTGAATTAAATCTAATTTAATTCACTGGACCTCTTGCTAGCTCATAACTTAGTTAGAATCAGTTAAACTGATTTTAACGCATTTAATTGAGTTAATTACACTTGCACCCCACTAATGCATCAATTTCAACTGGACCCAAAAAATATTAGAATCCCTCTAGATGCCTCATCTTAGACCCTCAAGTACTTGAATTTCTTGAGCTAACTCGATCATCATGACTTAATTAACTAACACAAGTTGTTATGAGATGAAATTACAATTTATTGTCCAATTTATTTAAGGGAAAAATAAATTAGATGCCCCACATTCCTCACTCCTGGTGCATCAAAATTCCTCACCAGTGTGGGTGCATTTTTTTTTGTCCTTTCTGGTTTCCAATCTCACTGTTTCTTGTTGCAAATTTCAACATTTTAAAATTTGATGCGGCCTTCACACAAAGACACCATTGAAATCACATGCCCAGATTCTCATGAGAAACCTCTCTTAAGCTCGATTTGCCAGAAGAGAACCAACAATATGCCATCCTACTTCCTAGAGCAAATCGACCCTTAAGTTATGCAACATTCTTCTGAACAATCACATGATGATCTTGCTCTTGGAGGATGATCATGACCTCCCTTTAGCAACCCTTACTCGCCCTCGTACTCGACCTACTTTAGGACTACATCTCTCTTCACCCCCTTGATGTGCCAGATAGTGGGAATACATGTCATGCTAATATGTGCCAAGTGATAAGGCATGTCAAGATGTGCAAGGGTGTGTCAATGCATTTCAGGGAATGTCAAAACAACAAAAGGGATAAAAAAGTTAAACTACAAGGAAATGAACACATAAGAGGGTTAATAATTCATCAATTTACCTTTTCCAAGAAGGGCATGGTAGGCACACCAACACTAGGCAACAATAGGTGCCAAGTGCAAAGTCTTAGTGCATTCTAAGTGCCAAGTATTCCTTGGTTTCTTCTCATCTACTTTCCAACAACTGATAATCACAAATAAATTTAATATGAAACCATGCCAAATCATACCAAGGCATCTCAACGTATTCCACACATGCTAAGACTTTCCAAGCACCAACACGTGCCAAGCGCCAATATGTGTCAAGAACTAGTGTTATGCATGTTATGAAGTGGAAGGGAATGTTGAAGAGTGCTAAAGTGTGCTAGAGAGTGATAATGCATGTTCATGAGTGTTAAGGATTACTAGGAAAAAACATTAAGGGAGCACTAAGTAAAAATTCATGAAAGTTAATGAATATGAGGAATGTGCGCCAGAGACTAGTGTTAATGAGTGTTAGTTGTCATGCCAAGGAGGGACTGACAAGGTATGCTAAGCATTGGTAAGGCATGTTAGGGAATATCAAGGCATGTCAAGAATTCCCAAAGTGTGCTTGGGAGTTCCAGGGTGTGCTAATTATATCATGTGCCAATTAATAGTGCCAAGATATGCCAATACATGTTGGGTGCTAAGGATGTGGTGTAGGGGACCAGGGTATGTCAATATGTGTCAAGGCAACAAAAGGAAGAACCAATAATAGGGTTAATAAGTCAGGACTTTATATTTTTGAAAAGGGGCATGCTAGGGACTATATGCAGCATGCCAACACATGTTAGCAGAGTTCGATGTTGTGCTAGCGCATGTCACCATGTGCTTGGGCGTAAGTGTCATCACAAGATGTTCTAGGTACAAAGATGTTCCAATACATGTGGGGTGCTAAGAAATGTTAGTGTGTGCCAAATCATTAATTTAAGGCATGCCCAGATTGGTGAGGATCGTTAGGTCTTTCTCATTAATAGAATTGTCAAAGCTTGATTATGTATTAAATAATATATTTCCTACACACAATAGTGGAGCTTTATCTAAAGGGAATTTTCTAGATAATAAACTTAATATATATGAATCATTTGTTGACTCATAGAAAATCTCTATTCGACTAGTTATTACTTGAGGGAAATGATACACACTAATTACTTCTAAAAAATTCACTGACCCTAACCACTATGGCTTTGGACATATTATAAAAATACTCCACAATAATGGTATTAAATCGTTAACTTTTGACAAAAAAATATATTAACAGGCACATAGCATCATCAAAAACTCATTCGAATGATCAATGATGACGGCCATTTTTTGACCGTCACCAAAAGTAACAAAATGAGCATTGGTGAGGGTCATTAAAACTTCATCACTAGAAGTGTCACCAAAGAGAGAATTAGTGATGGGCCTTTAACGACCCTCACCAAAAGTGTCATTCAAAATGTCTTTGGTGACAGACCATAAAGGACCATCACTATATACACTTACAGTGACGGTTTTTTAATGATCAATGATGACGGACATTTTTTGACCGTCACCAAAAGTAACAAAAAGAGCATTGGTGAGGGTCATTAAAAGTTTGTCACTAGAAGTGTCACCAAAGAGAGAATTAGTGATGGGCCTTTAACAACCCTCACCAAAAGTGTCATTGAAAATGTCTTTGGTGACGGACCATAAAGGACCATCACTATATACACTTACAATGATGGTTTTTTAAAGGCCGTCACCATATGTGACATTGGTGATGGACCTTAAAGGTCCGTCACAAGCATGACCCTCACCAATGTTCTTTTTTCTTGTAGTGACACTCTTTCCATTACCAATGCCATATTTTCACCAGATGGCCTAGTACCTGTCAAGATCAGGACTGGACCTCTCCGAGACAGTCTAGTTATGAAGTAAACATCAGATACTTCAAGCTCCAGCACTTGGTCTCGAAGCCTAAACTTCTCTTCATTCTCGTCCCATATACTGATTAAGTATTGCATCAATTCAGGTTGTGCCCTAAGACATGGTGTCAAGAAGAAATTCCTTAAGCCGCAATCCTGGAGAGCGTTCATGCATTGTTTATTCTCGATGGCCATTTCATCTTCTTCACTATGATCCCTTTATTTCCATTCAATCACCATTGTGGCTTTGTATCTGCACCAAAATGGTCACAAACACTTTATTAGATCCCTTGAACATTCAAAAATCCAGTTGATTGGTTCATTTTTTGTAAAAATTGAGCAGAAATTTAGGTTGCGCTGTTGGCGCAACTGTTTTACTGACAGTCGCGCCAGCTGGTGTGACCCTTTTGCAAAAATAACCCAATTGGCGTGGGTCTGTGCCCTATACCCGCGCCAATTAGGCGAACCCTAAATTTGAAAATATCCCCTCAGGGATCTCAAGTCACAATGGAATACTATAAAAAATGGATTAAAACATAGCTAAGGGAAGCGCCTCTTACCTGGAACAAACGAGAACTGAAATGATGCACTGGATCATCTGCAATCGTCGCCGCAAGTTCGCACAAGAAAAACTCCCTGTTGCTTTCCACAAGAGGTAAAAAGTAAAAGTAAATATGTTTTTACTATTTTTGTCATATTTATAACTTTTCAAGATCAAATTAGGTTTTGAAGCTTATTTTTCCATTATTTTATTATATTTTGTCGAAAAATGGGTTTTACGCTTGCTTTCTTGAGCAGCAACAGGCTTTCACATGACTAGGATGACAATACGAGTTGTATTTTATACTTTTTTGGACTCAGTAAAAACACGAAAAAGTCACTACTGGAGTCATCTTTCAGCTCTTTTCTGACTCTCTAAACATGAAAATATTTCCGAGTCGCTTGTCATTTTGATCTCGTTAAATTGGCTGCAAAACGACATCTACCCAGTATACGTTTACCCCTTTTTCGAGCTGAGATAGATTATTTACGAAAAAGGAATACCCTATCCTATCGCGACTAGGAGGTTTTCTCAAACACAGTTTTCTACCTTTTCAGATCTGAGGAACTATCTACGAAAAGGGACTGTTGGAGTTTACTTTTCCACTGTCTTTTCAAACTCTCTAAACATGAAAAGACGTTGAGTTCTTCCTTTGTCAGACTCATTAAAACTTGATGACATCGGACTCCGTCGTAATGACGTTACTCGAGTTTCTACTTCCTAGGGCTCGTTAAATGTACTAGGTTGGATTTCTTCGAAGGAAAAACTTATATTGCAAGAATATGCTATCCCCTTCAAGCTTGTTTTCAAAAATAATTGGGGTACTCACCAGAAATGGTGGGGGGAAAATGAAACCAATATCATCGTCGTGTCGGTGGTATGTCGCTCTTGAACATGGCACTTGTCTGCATTTGTGTTGGGTTGGGAACATCTCATCTCGTTATTTTCTTGCCTCCGTGGGTTTGGGTTATCCTTTTTGACCGCTCATTTTCTCTTTGCCTCGTCATCATGAAATTTGATCTTTTGATGTCAAATACTTCCAAATCCAGTGTTGTGCTGCTGATATGTTCAAGAGAAGTTGACCTCTGCAGTTCTCAACCTACCTCTGATTCTCTACTGATCCTGATTCACAAACATTATGTTCCTCTGTCTCACGTCGATGATGTGGGAAACACTATGGCCCACCTTCGATCAAGGTCACTTCCTATCAACTTCAACTCATTAACCAGGAAGCTGATCTACAGACTCCCTTCAGGTACCTTGGAGCCTGCATGCTTCAATGGCAGGTTCTTCACATTCGACGCAAGGTTTTCATTATTGGCCTTCGATCGAGTGATTCTGCGGGTGTTTGATGCAAGCTCACTATTCACATTTCGTGGATTGTACCTATAGTGCCTTGAGGGCCATCGTCATTATTGGTGGTTCCTCTCGCATCTGTTAATTGCTTTCATTTTTGGCTAGTAATCAGACGACGTTCTTGCATGTTCGACTTCAGCTCACTTATTCACATGCTGGGACTTTTACTTTGTTCAAGTCGAGATGGAGCACAAGACCCTGTGTTTTGTCTGATGGAATCTAGGCTACGATTTTGTGGATTATCATGATTGGTTATGTGACTCATTGATTGGATGGCTGCAACCATACCTGAGTCTATTTATTGATGCTTCCTGGATGGCTGCGTCCATACCTTGGATCCTGATTATTGTATACTCTATTTATGGATGGCTGTGCCCATACCACATATCATGTACTTGATATATCAATTGTATCTATCTACGTAGGTTTTCCAATGGCAGTGTTTTCAGTTGGGCATGTTCTCATAAAGCATTTCACCCCTCTCTCTCTCTTGGGACTCATGCTTTAGGGGGCATCTGTTACTTAGCAATTTGTCACCGTCCCTGCAATTCCCTGTCCCGCACATTGTAGGGCCTTTTTCCGTGACCTGGGAGTAGTGACATAACTGGAAATCACTTTCATGGCATCCCCCTTTACAAGAACAATCATTCCTCTGAAGAAATTCTCCTCTAAAATACCCTAAAAACTGATCTTTTGGCCTTGGCGCGACTAGCCAATTCAACCCTCGCGCCAATGGGGAAATCCACCAAAGAGGGAATGCCAACTGGTGCTCTGTCCCAGTGTCCTACTCGCGGCAAGCTTAATAAGGATTTTTTTTTTAAATAAATGGTAGAAGTTTGATTCCAACAAACTCCTGAACGAGTCTCTAAAATGAGTTGGGAGGTTTGGCTTCGGATCTCCATGAATGGGAGGTGGTTTTCCACCTATCATGGAAGCTTCCTTGAGGATAGGGCCAATCCCATGATTGTAGGGACCCCAAATCCCCTTCCACCATCTATATAAGCTTGCCATTTTCCCTTGGCAAGCTAGTCTTAGTGGTCCTGATAGCACTAGAGAAGAGCTGAACATATAGCAAGGAGACTATCGCTAGACAGCCTTTGAGAGCCAAGCCGAAGAGAGAGAGCTTTGTCCCTTTTCCGACGAGCTTCATTGAGATGTGCTCCACTGTCGACCCCGCCAAAGGAAGATCTGGCATCAGAGCTTTGGGTTGTATCTTTCTTTCGTTATTTAATGATAAGCGACTTTGATTATGGTTTCATTCATGTGTCTTTGTCTTTTGATGCAATGAATTACATCCTCTCTGATTGATGTATGGTTAGAATATTTAGATTCTATGTTGTGTATCATTGTGTTTCTTCACATGTGTGCAGGTGTTTGGACATGTTAAGCAGAAGGATCGTGATATACCGGAGCGAAGGACGGGAAGCATCATCCTTTCTCCAACAACCATTGCATAGGACCTGAGGTAGGCAACTTGTTATGTTTCGTCATTTTTGTAACTAGAGACCTACGTCACTGCGTGACTGATTGTTGGTAGACCTGATCTACGCTAGTAGGGATTGCCTCTATCTGCAGAGGGGATTTACCTCTCCAACAAAAAGCATATAATTATAAGATATTGTTTCAAAATAAAAGAAATCCACGCATTTATACAGTGATGCTTATCTTAAAAACAAAAACAAAAAAAATCTAATTACAACCAAATGTTAAAAATATATACATTATTTACAATTGAAGAGAAGCATATTTTCATGAAAGTAAAGCTGACGGGTCATTACTCCCCGCAGCTAAAATTTGCATAGTGGGATCATTACGTACCTATTGGAAAAAAGACTCTTTGGTGGGTGGTTTATGATAAAGACGTACTTGATGTCCATTCACCCGAAAGGAAGAGACGAACCCATCGATGGTGGTCAGAGTTAGAGTACCATTATTGTTCACCTCTTGAATTTCATATGGGCTAAGCCACCTTGTTTGTAATTTACCCAGAAATTCTTGAAACCTAGAATCATAAAGGAGTGCCCAATCTCCTTTGAAATGTCTTTTTTTATAAGATTTTCGTGATACTTAGCCCTTTGCTGCTGAATAATTGTGGTGCATTGTAGAGCAAGTAGCCGAGCTTCATCCAATTCATTTATTTGTTGAATTCATTTAGTTTGTGCCTCTGTCAGGTCCAGTCCCACTTCCTGGGTTGTTCTGAGAGTCTTTATTTCAAATTTGATAGGAAAAATAGGTTCTTTTCCAAATACGAGTTGGTACAGGGAATATCCAGTAGTATTTCTCCAAGTTGTGTGATAAGCGCACAAGGCCTCTAGCATTTTATCAGCCCTGTCCTATTGATGTGTAGAATTTGTCTCGGTAAAAATTTCCTCAATGACTTTATTAGTGCTTTCAACTTGCTCGTTCACCTACGAGTGATACAAAGAAGTGACTCTATGTGTGATATGATGGTTTCGTAGAGTGTTTGTAATATTATGTCCTACAAACTATGCCCCTCCATCCGTTATCACTTCCCTGGGTAAGCCATATTGCACAAATAATTCAAAAAGAAAATTAATTACCGTTTCTTTTGTAGCTCTTGGAAAAGCTATTGTTTCTACCCACTTTGTTACATAGTTTGTAGCAACCAGTATGTAGGCCATTTGGTTTGATGGTAGATCGAATGGGCCAAAAAAATCCAATGCCCATCGTTTGAAAGGTTCTATTACCAATTGTGGTTGCAATGGAATTTCATCAGATTTACTAGGACAACCCATCCTCTGGTAGCTATCACAAGCCTGGACATATTTCTTGGCATCTTTAAAAATAGTGGGCTAGTAATAGCCCATCTGCAATATTTTATGTCCAATTTTGCGATGTGCGAAGTGTCTGCCACAAGGCTCATCATGGAAAGCCTTCAAGGTGTCATAAATTTCATCTTCATGGATGCATCTATGAATTTTCATATCAGATCCTGTGTGAAAAATATATCCACCAATCCAAGAGAATCAGGCACTGTGTTGGAAAATCAGCTTTCTTTCTTTAGCTATTAAATGATTTGGTATTTTTCCTACCACCAAAAAATTTTCCACATCTTCATACAATGGTGCTTTAACTGTTATGGCAAATAGATGTTCATCTGGGAACTGATCATCCACATCCAGCGGATCATTTTTCTTAGGATCCCATGACAGAAATCTGTGACTGGGTTTTCCTTTCCTGGATGGTCTTTAATGGTAATATCAAACTCCTACGAAAGTAACGGCCAACGAGTCATCTGCCCATTAGTGATTGGTTTATTGGATAAATATCTAATGGTGGAATAATCAGTGTATAGAAAAATTTGGTAGCCTGTTATATAATTTCTAAATTTATTTATGGCATAAATGACAGGTAAAAATTCCTTTTCTGTTACTGTATAGTTGATTTCAGCAGAAGTAAGATTTTTGCTAATATAGTAAATAGCATAGGGCTTTTTGTCCTCTTCTTGCCCGAGGACAACGCCTATTACTATATCCGACGCATCTGTAGAGATATGAAAAGGCAGATCCCAATTGGGTCAGTGCGACACTAGAGCAATCAAGACTAATTTCTTCATACCTATAAAAGAAATGTCACATTTATCAGACCATCTAAATTCAACATTTCATGTTAAAGCATACAAAGGCACAACAATTCATGAAAAAATATTTATAAATCTATGATAGTATCCTGCATATCCAAGGAAGCTATGCACCTTTGTCTGAGTACAAGGTGTAGGTAGTAGAATAATAACCTCTATTTTTGTTGGGTCTACTTGTATTCTAGCCACAGAGATGTAGTTTCCTAGGATTACGCTTTTTGTCATCATCATGTGACACTTTTTGTTACTTAAACACCGTTTAGTAGAGATGCATCATTCCAAAAATTTCTCTAAAGTATATAGTTCTTGGTCGAAATCATCCCCATATGGGGGGAATTCATCCATGTAAAATTCAAGCCCCTCATTTATCAAATCAGAAAAAATACTGAGTATAGCCCTCTAAAATGTAGCTGGGATAGGTAAAGGTAGTTTTGGCTTGGTCTTCGGGGGCAATTTGGATCTGATTATAGCTGCAGAAGCCGTCACAAAAGGAAAATAATCATTTTCCTGCCAGCATATCGAGGACTTGATCATAAATGGAAGAGGGAAGTGGTCTCTCTATGTGGCTTTGTTCAATTCCCTGTAATCTACACAGATTCACCACTTCCCATTTTTTTGGAAAAAACTACCAGTGGAGAGACCCACTTACTGTCCGAAAAGGGATAAATAAAATTCACGTCCAACAACTTATGTAGCTCTTCTTTTATGATGTCCTTGAGATGCGAATTTAATCTTCGTTGAGGTTTTTCGATAGGGCGGGCATCCTTTTCTATGTAGATATGATGTGTACATAATTGGGGATCTATGCCCTTCATGTCTTGGTAGTCCCAAGAAAAAGCCCCTTTATATTTTTGCAGAATTTGAATGAGCTTTTGTTGTTGGTCCCTATCCAGACTGTCATTGATGTTCAAAATCTTGCCTGGTTCAATCTCAACAGGTCTACTGTTATGAACATCAGTTGTTGGTATGTGCTGGTCATCAAAATCTTTGAAAGGGTCTTCCAGGGTTTCATTGTCAAGAATCGCTTTTAACATTTGAAATTTGACATTATTAACAATAGCTGGCTGATTAATAAAATTATTAATTATATCATCTTCAGTCTTATTCTTGAACTCAAGTGCTTCTGCTACTGTAAGAGGTGAACAAATGTTTTCTTCTAGGTATGTAGGTGGATGTGTGTCAGTTTTCAGGATGGGAAAACTTGGCTTAGTAGGGGGATATAAAACAAGGTTTTTTTACAACATTCCCATTTGTGATGGTCATGCTACCAGCATGACAACGTATGTAAGCATCGTTTGTTGCTAACCAAGGTCATCCCAAAATTAAAGGGTGTCCATCTAATCGGCTTCTTGGGTTGATAACTAGGAAATCCATTGGGTACTCCCATGAGTCAATGGAAACCATGATATCCTGTAAGGTTCCTTCTAGTTTAACGACCAAATGATCAACAAGTTCTAGCAAGGTGGTGGTCAGTTCCAGAGCTGTGATACCAAGTGTTTCGCAAGTTTCTATAGTTAAGATGTTAATGGCTGCGCCCAAGTCGACTAACATGTTTGGAAAATAATTAGGGGAATTTTTAGGTCTCAAATGGGCCTCCTAAGGAAATTATAAAAGAATAGTGGAAAAAATAAAATAAGATTTGATTATATCATCAAATTTTAGAGGGAAAAAAGAAAAAAATATTTTTTCAACTCGTATTTCAACTTATCTCCCTATGATTTTACTCAAATTTCGAGTGGAGACACTATTTGGATGCATAATTTGATTCCTCATCCAAAGAGTACCCATGTTGCATACTTTCGATGGAAACCGCTACATGAAAAATGAGAAATATATGGAAAATGTGATTGAAATCACATTTTTTTCATGTATTTTTCATTTTTTGTGTAACAAGGTCCATCAAAAGTATGCAACATGGGTACTCCTTAGATGGGGAATTAAATTTCTCATCCAACGAGTACTCCTGCTCAAAATTTGAGAAACACCCTATGGAGATATGTTGAAAATATGAGTTGAAAAAATAGTTTTATTATTTTATTATTTCTTAATATTTTTACTTTTTTACTCCAAAAATAGTGAATCATCCCCATGGTTGACATCATCATCTTGAATCCTATTGGCTCTTATAAAATTTATTTTGGTAGTACATTTTTATTGGCAGGCCCATTTTAGACCTCAAAATTCCCCTAATGAACTGCCATATATTTTAACTATGACTATGGGCTTCCCTAGATCTTCATATTTTACCAGTGTTTCCCTGCCTAAAAGTAAATCAGACAAGGTCACTACGACATGGACAACTGGTGAAGCTTTTTTTTTCCTCACGGGCTTCTTCGCACATAGTTCTTTAATCATTTTATCGTAGATAGGAATGTCTTGGATAGCCTGGAGGAGAGGAATTTTAATACATAAATTTTTAAGTTCCCCTAAGAGATCAAAGTCTAGATAAACAATAGGTTTGGGTATTACTAATGGAGAATTTATGGTAAGTTTTTCAGGATCTTGCTGCTCGACTGTGTCTTCTCTCTATTTTATTTCTGTATTAGTCACAGTTGAGGATTTATTCATGGAAGGTGTTTCTGTCTCATCTTGTTATTGGTTTTATTTTCCTCAGGGGTGATGATGTGTCCCAATATTAGCCTCGGTTCACTGCAATCCATATGTTTTATTTCAAGATCTGAATTTTCAACAATCTGTATCAGCTAAACCAGTCTGTTATTAGAATTTGGATTTGGCTGAGCTGGAAGTTGGGGGCGCATAAGAGGCTGAGGATTTTGCTGCAATGGATACGGATCTGGTAAAGTCATTTTAGGTTGAGGACCCATCCCCATAGGTGTATTAGTTATTCCTAGGGGTCGCTGCCAGTTTGAGGACCAATTTTGATTTTGTGAGGTGGAGGCAATCCACTAGGATGGGTACGGATTGTTTTTCTAGAAAGGAGTAGAATTTGGCCAACCAACGTTTGGAAAAGGTTGGTTTGGCTAGGATGACATAGCAAATGATTGAGATTTACAAGTGGAGAAAGGTGATTTTCCTTGCCATGCTATTCCATAATTCTGTTGCTGATTAAATGATGGAGAAGAAAATAACATAGAAGGGTCTTATGACATACCTGTAGGTTTGGCTTTCCACTTTCGGCGTTGGCTCATCAAGTATATCATTTCCATCTCTTCTTCCGCTTCCTTAAAAACTGCCTTTAATCTTGGAAGTGATGGACAATGTTTGGTGGCATGGTCCTTAGTGCAGATGGCACAATTCTGAACCATGTCCAATAGGCATTCCATCTGACTATGCTTCTTTTGGCATCACAAGAAGAAAACAACTAAATTATGTTCCGCTATAGCTTGTTTCTGTTTGGCTTGTAGGACATCCAACTGTGTCATGAGGGTTCCCAGGATATAGGTTTAGAAATCCTCTAGGAGATCATCAATTTCCATTCGAGTGATGCTTTTTGGTGTCACAAAGGTGGCTTATTATAGGTAACCCTAGTGCTTCTCATTTAATTATCAACCCGAGGTAAGTCTTCTTATTTCAAGAGTGTCGAAACAATATATGCAAGTGAGATCAACTGATAGATACTCTATGTTGTTAATGAGAAAGGATTATCTATCCTTCTGAATTCAACCAACTTAATGAGGAATGGTTTGGTAGGTTATGGATAATTATTCTGTCAAGCCTATGATTGAACAACAGGATGACGGGTTAAACAACCAACTTAATGAATTAAACAACAATCTAAATGAATTGAACAACAATCTGAATGAATTGAACAACAATCTAAATTAATTGAACATCAATATTAAATGAATTGAACAACAATCTAAATGAAGCAATCTAAATTAATTGTACAACACTCACTTATATAATTTTGCAATGGAATTCTCTTTGTAAACTAACTCATTGACATTAATCAGTAATTGGACGCTTTACTTTGCTGAAAGAACAATGTATTCCATAAACATAAGTAACATCAAGAAATAAATATCTTACGATCTGTAAAGAAATTGCAAAAGCATTGGAAGACACTGAAAACATCTACTGGTGATGAAGTATTATTATAAACCAGAAAATACGAAATGTGATGATTCTGAATAAAGAAATACAAATGCTAAAATTATTCTGAAGGAAGAACAACTATAACTTTATTGAGTAGAAAAGTATGTTACAACCGCATCAGATAATTGAACATGGATTCTGTAACTAACTCACAACACAGAATTGGCGCGGAAACTCCCAGGGGTTGGGCCTAGACCACTAGCAGTTCTAACGAGATGAAAACCTCAAAAGGTAATTATTCAAAACATCAAAACTCAAAAGATAATGTAGGAATACAATATGACAGCTCTGTCTTGATGCACTGATTACAGAGGGAAAATTCCTATTCAACTTCGACTCCCTATCTAGTTCGTCCCTGGTCCTTCTAAAGGAAATTTCATGCAATGAGGAAGTATTTTCTAAATGACAGCCTACTGTGTGTGGCTATCGTTTGAGTTCTTGAGCTTGAATCCATCTGTCTACCTTCTGCTGGCTTCTGGGAGTTACAGAGATCCCATGCGTTTGCGTCTGTCAGTCGTCTTTCTATTTACCATTGGTTCAGCTACTCTTCCTTCCTGCATATGGAGATACCATAAGTCAATTTTCTGTTATAGAAACATTGCTTTTGCTATTAGCCCTATTGTTCTAGTTTTCATCAATCTTTTAATTGTTTATTGTTAAGATGAGGAAGAATTCCCAAAATTGTGACATAATTTGAAGTAATTATAGGGTGAAAACCTACCTCAATTAGGGCCCAACATACTCCCCTGCTTACCTCATTACATGTCCTCATGCAAACAGATGGTTGTGGTGCAACTCTGTTAAGGAGTAGGCAGGGTAGAACTTTTCCTTGTATGCTCTGAAACCCTGTTTTTGTCTTATTATTGCGAAGGCAGTGCTTGCATGCCCCTTCGGTAACTGATAATTATGATTATAGTCCTTAGGAGGATAGCAAAGGAGACGGCTTCTATACCTACATCCTAGCCATGCAGACCCCATGCTAAAGACCAGATTACTGTATTAGAGGAATCTGGAGGTAGCAACCTTGAAATTCTTGTAGCCAAATGGTTCCCTATTATTTATGTTGTTTGTGGAGGCCATCCACCTTTTTTTAGCTGCTGCCAAGGCTGCTTCTCAAATGTCTTCAAAGTACTCCTATCCATTTTCTATGATGTGCTTATGGATGGGCCCCAATCGAGTCCTTACACCTTGCCTTCGCATAAAGTTCTTGTGCTGGATAAAAAATTGTAGGGGTTTTGTGGGTTCCCCTCTAACCCACAAGTCTAGGCCATGCTCTCTCTTTTCGAAGATGTTATAGGCCTTGGCCCACTTAATATGGCTCTTGGCAAATGAGAGGAAGGCTTGGAGCTAGACATCTCCTATAAAGGGACTAGGATTGTTGTCCGTGTCCTCTTCTAGAAAGAAATTATGCATGTAAAGTTCACATAGGAGGCGCTGGACTCTTTCATCTTTCTCATTATAGCAATGGACAAATTCTTCTATCGTCCTAAATGTTGTAGATTTTCCCTCCCTAATCGTCTTGAATTTTAGCAGTAAATATTTTTCTATGAAGAATAGGGCATAGTTGGTGGCTGGTGCCCTACAAGAGAGTGCATCGTTATATAGAGAAAAAATTGTGGTGATTTATTTCTTGGCTTGCTCCATCTGCTCTTGTGCCCTTTTTATCTTTTCCTGTTCTTCTCTAAGCTGGGAAAATGTTTCATCTTTTGTAGAGGAGAGGTCTGTGAATTTCTTTAGTAATGATTGGTATTCTTGTGCTGGCACCACCTCCTTCCTACATTGTGCTAGCTCATGCTATGCTTGCACCAGTTCATTGTGTAATTTTTGATAAATAGCTTTCGATACCAGGGGGTATAGGTAGGGGCTTCCTCTGTTTGGGTCTCCTTCTCTTGTATAGTTTTCTGCTCAGTTTGTGTAGAAGATTTAATGGTATCTGCTAGTTCTCTCTGAATTTCGACCTTATAAGTACCTGATTGGTCATTTTGTATCCCAGTTTCAGCTGTATCGATTAAATTGGTTTGTACCTCAGCCTCTGTAGTGGCTACCAAGTCGGTTTGTACCTCGACCTCAACAATGTCAGCCAAGTCAGTCTGCATCTTAGCTTCAACAGTGTTTATCAAGTTGGTGACTAGTTCTGTTTGAGTTCCTACAGTGGTGGTTTCTGTCTTTGGCTTTCGATCCCTTCTCTCCTCCTTTAGTTGTTCCCTTATATATTTCACCATTTTCTTTAATCTTCTGTAGGCCCTGCTCAGTTTCCTAATTTTATTTTCATCTAAATTTTCACCTGTCTTGATTTCAGTAGGTGGTGGAGGTCAAGAATGGTATTTCCAACCTAAGGGTTGCCTGTGAGGGTGTTTCTTATTTGATCTTTAGAGTTTACTTCTGTATGAGGGTCCCGACTGGGTGGAGCAGTGCTACCTCCTAGTGTCAAAGGGACTGTTTCTGTGCTTTGTTCTATAGGGACAATGTCACCTGACTGATTTTCTGATTCCATTCTTTCCTCTACCTATCCTTTGCTATACAACTAATAATTCCCAAGAGGGGACAGAGTCCCATCATCATGTAGTTCCTCTTGGTCTGGTAGGACTTCAGTGTGACCAGAACTGCTGGAAGTGGAAAACTTATCTATGGGTTCCTCTTGTTATTCTACTCCCAATGGGTTTCTAGATTTGTAATCTGTCCTCAATTGTTCTAGAACTCGAGCCATTTCTTCCTCGAAGTCTTGTAAGGGTGCATTTTGAGGGTGGGATGGCCCTGCCTCTTCTATGAGGTCTGAGGTTCATTGAAGCTTTTTGGACCATTTTTTCCTACTTGGTTCTAAGGTTGCAGTTTGGGTCCTTTTTCTTCTTGGTGTATTTATCTTGTGGGGCTCAATTTTGGTTTCGTCGGGATTTATTTCTGGTTCCTGTGCGTCAGGGTTTACAATATTGTCCCACACTATCTGTCGCTTATCCAACTCATGAATGATGACTAGTTTAATTAACCCATGGTGACTGACTAGTGCTTGGGGATTTTTGGCTCTTTTTAATTGAACAACAGTATCATGCAATATGGAATTTAAGAAAGTAGATAGATTAATTGAAATCTTTTGCTTAAGTAAAACTAAGAGTTTGAGCTGACGAGGTTTTACTGCGGCCCGACGTCCGTCACATGTAATGAAATTTTGGATGAATGTCGTCAGTTCCTGCCATGGCTGGTGTAGAGAGGTAGGGTCAATCCCTCTCCCTTTTCACTCCAACGGCTCCTTTGGATCCTGATATACTGCTAATGCCTCTCGTAGGAGGAGATGTTTCTCTATCCATCTTTCTCCTTCTGCTGGAATTCCAGAGACTTCAGTAATGATTTCCTCTGTGACTGGTATAATTCAACCCTTGATTCTGGTTTGACCTTCTTGCATATTTTGTAGAAACTCAATTGAAATTTCTGTATCAAATCCCTGCAATTCGGTGTACATATGTTAGCCAGCCAACTTGCTAGAGGATGGCACTAGCTGTATCTGAAATTGGAAAGTTTACAGGCTCGTTTCGAAGGGAATTTCCTCCCATAGCTGATATGCTTTCTTCCTCTGATTGTATTCTTCCTCGGCTATGTTGTTTCGACTGAATGGTGTATGCAAGGAAAAGCGAAATTGTGCTTATGCACAGGTAAATTCATGCCCTAATTGCAGTGTTCCTATGGTCTTATCAATGTGTCTAATGTGATTTCTGCCGAGATTTTGCATGCATTCCAATTTAAGATCAATTACACCCCCTCCATCGAAGAAAGGGCGCCCATGCCCTCAAGTACAGGAGAGATTTGGCCAATCATGAATGTAGATAGGAGAATTTCAGCATTTGGTAATAATGACCTGTACATGAAGGATCAGACCATGGCTTTCGAGCTTTAGGTGGTTGAGTAATTACTAGCATATGCAGTGTAAAGGTTAGTTTTGGAAATTTTTTCATAATTTCATCTTATGCAGAAGTGACTAGAAAGGGAAAGAGAATAGTATAACCATTATTACGATATGATGTCCTTCTTTAATGAAAATTTATGACGGAAGCAAGACTGAGTCAATTAATGATTGGTGTTGTCATCCCGGGGTTCAAATATGTAAGCATATCTCTGTTAGTTATTCCTGTGGTAGATTATAATTATCACTAATTCGATTAATAGCTTATGGAAGAAGAATGGAAGATAAGGTGTATATAAAAGTAATTGGCTATTGATGAAGGATACTTTCATACCATAAGCAAAGCCACTGCTGCCAGTAGGTGTTCATAGCCTCGACAGGGTTGTTATTTTAACACGAAATAATGAGCCGGGATCCTTATGTAAAAATAGTTATTCTGCCCATTTTGTTGAGATATCACCATGCTGGTATGGTAGCCAGATAACCATAGTGCCACTCACTAGAGTTGTAGCAAAATGACCAGGTCGGCTTGTGATGAGACCTCATGTCCTTTAAGTAGTTAAGAAGGTCATTACATTGGTGTGGTGGCCATTGTGGGAATGTCACTTGCTAAGCTCTTATGAACATGGTAGGTTGGCTCGTGATGAGTCCTCCTATCCTCTCTTGAAAATTTTCATGTGAGAATAGTACTTTTTGAATCATAGCATCTTGATTTATAAGGAGGTCACTATGCTGGTGTGATAGCCAGATAGTCACAGTGCCATTCACTAGGATTGTAACAAAGTGATTAGGCCGACTCATGATGAGACCTACTATCCTTCAAGAAGATGAGAAGGTCACTACCCTGGTGTGGTAGCCATTGTGGGCATGTCACTTGTTAAATCCCTATGATCCTGGTAGGCTGGCTCATGATGAGATTGCCTATCCTCCTAAATATTTGCATGAACACATAATAGTTTCTCTTTATACATGAAGGGAGGCTCATTAACTCCTTAAGAGCTGGGGATGGTGAAAAAAGTGAAAGAATGCTAATACAATTAATACCCCTTATTCCCATTCCTTCATATTGTATGGAAATATCACTCAAATAGTGCATAAATCTATACCATGATAAGGTCATGTATTGTGTGATAACATATTTGAACTGGGGATGACTTAGCCTTTCACTTCATGTATGCACAATGTTAGCTTCCTGTTTAAGGATTATAGTGCCAAGGGGTCATCATGTTGGTAATTTTACCATTTTCCTTTCTTCTTCAACTGCCATTCCATGCTCAGATATTATTTTAGCTGGATAAAGGGGATAATGGGATGAAAAAAAACAAGGTTATTCAATTTGAACAACAGGGAGAAATAAAACGAAAAACTTGGTTGTTCAATCTGATCGAGCAACAACCGTTCATATATTGAACAATAGCCATTCAGGTATTGAACAAAAAGAAGAATAAAAATTCAAAATCATGGTTGTTTAATCCGATTGAACAGTAGTCATTTAGATATTGAACAACAACAATTCAAGTATTGAACAACGAGAAGAATAAAAACACCAAAACACGGCTGTTTAATCTGATGGAATAGTAGCCATTCAAGAATTGAACAAAAATTGTTCAAGGTTTGAACAGCGAAAAAAAAAAAAAAAGAACATCAAAACATGGTTGTTCAATCCGATGGAACAACAGCTGTTCAAGGTTTGAACAAGAAAAATAAGAACACCAAACACGGTTGTTAAATTTGATGGAACAACATCCATTCAAGAATTGAACAGCAACTGTTCAAGGTTTGAACAACCAAAAAAAACAACATAAAAACATGACTGTTCAATCCGATGGAACAACAACCGTTCAAGAATTGAACAACAGTCGTTCAAGGTTTGAAAAACAACAAAAATAAGAACACAAAAACATGGCTATTAAATCCGATGGAATGACAGTCGTTCAAGGTTTGAACATCAAAAAAACAAGAACACCTAAACACGACCGTTCAATCCGATGGAACAACAGCCATCAAAAAATTGAATAGCAGCCATTCAAATTTTGAACAACAAGGAAAATCAAAACACGACTGTTCAATCTGATGGAACAACAGCCGTTCAAGAATTGAACATTAGTCGTTCAAGGTTTGAACAGTAAGAAAAATAAGAAATAAAAAATGTTGTTGTTCAATCTGATTGAACAACAACTATTCAGAGATTGAACAACAGTCGTTCAAGGATTAAACAACAAGAAAAATGAGAACGAAATTCACAAGAGGATGAGAGAAAAAAATTGCAAGTATGAAGAATGTACAAAAAAATAAGACATTTATATACATTATTTACAAATGATGCTAGCAAACCTCTCATGTACTTGAGTTTGTGGGGTTGTCACCCCCTTGTTCCACAACTTGAATGGTGGGATCATTTCGTACCTATTGGAAAAAATATTCTTTCGTGAGAGGTTTACGATAGAGGCACACTCTGTGTCCATTAATTTGAAATGTTGAACCGGACCCATCTATGGTTGTCAAGTTGAGTGTGCCATTGTTATGTACTTCCTGAATCTCATATGGACTGAGCCACCTTGTTTGTATTTTTCCTGGAAAATCTTGGAATCTGGAGTCATAGAGGAGTGCCCAATCTCATTTTTGAAATATCTTCTTCTTTATAAGGTTGTCATGCCGCTTAGCTCGATGTTGTTGGATGATCGTTGTGCGTTGCAGGGCTATTAGTCATAGTTCGTCTAGTTCATTTATTTTTTGGAGTCTTCTAGATTGAACTTCTGTTAACTCCAACCCCACTTCCTGGGCTATTCTCAGAGTTTTGATTTCGAACTCAATAGGGAAGATACGTTCTCTCCCAAATACTAGCTAATATGGTGAATATCAAGCAGTGTTTCACCAGGTTGTACAATAAGCCCATAAGGCTTCTGGTAGTCTAGTGGCCCAGTCCTGACGATGTGCTACTATCATTTCGGTAAGGATTTCCTCCAGGACTTTGTTGGTGCTTTCGACTTTCCCATTTTCCTACGGGTGGTAAGGAAACGTAACTCTATGGATGATATGGTGATTTCTTAGGGTGGCTATAATTTTATTACCTATGAATTGTGCCCTTCCATCAGTTATCACTTGTTGTGGTAGACTGTATCGCACGAATAGCTCGAAAAGAAAATTAATCACCAATTCTTCCATGGCTCTTGACAATGCCACTGATTCTACCCATTTGGTTACATAATCTGTGGCAACCAACATGTAGACTTTCTGGTTTGATGGAGGGTTTAATGGTCCAACGAAATCCAGCGCCCATCGTTTGAATGATTCTACCACCAATTGTGGTTGTAGCAGCATTTCATCAGCTTGGCCTGGGTGGCCAATTCTCTGGCAGCTATCACAGGCCTGGACATATTTTTTTGCATATTTGAAAATCATAGGCCAATAACATCCTAATTGTAACACTTTATGCCTTGTTCTGCGTTCTGCGAAATGGTCACCACAAGGTTCATCGTGACAGGCTCCTAAGATGTCATAGATTTCGTCCTCTCTTATGCATATTCGTATGTGCATGTCGGTCCCTATATGGAAGAGGTATCCACCAATCCAAGAGAATCTTGTGTTACATTGTACAATTAGTTTCCATTCTCTTGATGTTAAGTGTCTAGGCAGCTTCCCTACTGCCAGGTAATTTTCCATGTCTGCATACCATGGTGTTTTTGTCACTACAACAAACAGATGTTCATCAGGGAACTGATCATCAACTTCTAGGGTGTCATCCGACTTTGGAACCCTGGATAGGAAGTTTGCAACTACGTTTTCTTTTCCTGGATGATATTTGATTGTTATATCGAATTCCTACAACAACAGCAACCAACGAGTTACTCTCCCATTCGTGATTGGTTTATTGGCTAAATATCTAATGGCAGAGTGATCAGTATACAGGAATACTTGATAACCAGTTTTATAGTGCCTAAATTTATTAATAGCATAAATGACAACTATGAAATCCTTTTCAGTCATGGTATAATTTAATTCGGCAGGAGTGAGGTTTTTGCTGATATAATAAATGGCATAAGGTTTTATGTCTTCTTCTTGGCCAAGGACTACTCCTATTGCTGTATCGGATGCATCTAAAGAGATGTGAAAAGGTAGTTTCCAATTAGGTCCTCACAGAATCAGTTCTGTCGAGACCAGTTTCTTCAAATCTACAAAAGTGGTGTCACATTTGTCAGTCCAATGGAATTCAACATTTTCAGTTCATGCATACAAAGGTGTGGCTATTTGTGAGAAATTCTTTATAAATCTGCGATAATATCTTTCATATCCTAGAAAAATGCGTACCTCTATCTATGTACAAGGTGTGGCTAATAGAAGGATTACCTCTATCTTAGCTGGATCTACCTATATTCCAGCTACATAAATGTAGTGACCTAGGATCACCCACTCAATCATCATCATGTGACATTTTTCATTGCTTAGACATAACCTAGTAGAAATACATCATTCTAACACCTTTTCTAGTGTTTCTAGAGCTTGATCAAAGTCCTCTCCATATGGTGTGAAGTCATCCATATAGATTTCTAGCCCTTCATTTATTAAGTCAGAGAAAATGTTGATTATGGCCCTTTGAAATGTGGCTGGGGAATTGCATAACCCAAATTGCAGAACTTGTAAGAAAAAGTACCCCATGGGCAGGTAAAGGTTTCCTTATCCTGATATTTGGGAGCTATTTGGATTTGATTGTAACCACTGAACCCGTCAAGGAAGGAAAAGAACTATTTCCTTGCAAATGTGTCCAGGACTTGGTCAATGAGGGGAAGGGGGAAATGGTCTTTCTTTGTTACTTTATTCAATTCAATGTAATCTACACAGATTCTCCATTTCCCATTATTTTTAGGGACGACTACCAGAGGGGAGACCCATTTGCTGTCTGAAATAGGGTAAATGAAATTCACATCTAATAGCTTTTGCAGCTTCTCTTTTACAATATCTTTTAAGTTCGGGTTTATTCGTCGCTGGGGTTGCCTAATGGGATGGATTTACTTATCGGTATAAATGTGATGGGTGCATAGTTGAGGGTCTAAACCCTTCATGTCTAGGTAATCCCAAGAAAATGCCTCTTGATACTTCCGAAGGACTTTTATGAGCTTCTATTTTTGGTCATCATCCAAATTTCCATTAATATTCAGAACCTTTCCTGGCTCAATCTCAATAGGTATGCTGTTACGTACAGTGGTTATGGGAATATGCTAATCCTCAAGGTTCGTCACAGGATCCTCTTGATCTTCGTTTTCAATGACAGTTTTCAACATTTGAAATTTTAATTTTGCAAATGTGGGTGGCTGACTCATAAAATTATTGATTATGTCGTCTTCAGTTTGATCCTTAAATTGAAGAGCTTCTACTAGTGTCAGGGGTGAACGAATGTTTTTCTCCTAGTATGTACATGGGTGCTTGTGAATTTTTACCGTGGGTAAGCTTGGTTTGGTAGGCAGATAAATGGTGATATTTTTTATAGAATCCCCTCTAGTGATAATCATGTTGTCTGTTTGGCAGCCTATGTAAGCATCAACAGTGGCCAACCAAGGTCACCCAAGAATCAATGGATGCCCATCCATCCCGTTATTTGGATTAATAACTAAAAAATCAGTTGGATATTCCCATGAGTCCACAAAGACCAGGATGTCCTGCATTATTCCTTCCGGTCTGATAACAGACATGTCATCCAGTTCTAGCAGTGTAGCCGTAGGCTCTAAAGCTAATATGCCAAGTTTTTCGCAGGCCCCTGTAGTTAGGATGTTAATGGCTGCTCCTAGGTTGACCAATGTGTTTGGAAATGAGTGGACAGAGATTTGTACAGTCACAATGGGATTTCCTAGGTCTTCATATTTCGTGGGTGGTTCCTTACCCAGTAAAAAATTAGATAGTGCCCCTACCACA
This sequence comes from Pinus albicaulis, assembly GCA_034641835.2. Lineage (NCBI taxonomy): Eukaryota > Viridiplantae > Streptophyta > Pinopsida > Pinales > Pinaceae > Pinus > Pinus albicaulis. Next base: position 2,374,843 of record MU968480.1, on the reverse strand, counting down.
TGAACGGTGGGCGCAACCTTTGTTTTGATTATTTTACTTTTTCCGCATATTTCTTTAATTGTCCTTGCATAGATAGGAATGTCTTGGATGGCCTGGAGGAGAGGAATTTTAATACATAGGTTTCGAAATTCCCCCAAGATGTCAAAGTTTGGAGAGGTTATCAGTCTGGGCAGAGTTAGCCTTTCAGGGAATGGGGGCAGAGACATCCTAAGTTCTTCAAGTCCTTGTTGGTCAACCTCTTTCTTTGTCATATTTGCCTAGTTAGGTTCAGTTGAAGTCTCAATTTGGGATTAAGGTGGAGTCGTGGCTTCTATAGGTAAGATAGTACATCCCGATCTCAACCTTAGCTCGTTGCATTGTTTCTGTTCAATGCCAGAATTTGGGTTTTCTATGATCTGGATTAATTGAACCATTTTGTTATTGGGATTATGATTGGGTTGGGCTGGTAATTGGGGGTGTATGACAGGCAGTAGGTTATGCTGAACTGGGTATGGAGCTGGCAGCATAGGTTGATTTTGAGTTCCCGCCCCCATTGGTAGGTTGGTCATTCCCAGGGGTCACTGCTAATTCCAATTAGTTTGAGGAGGAGGGTTTGGCCACTGGGTTTGATATGGAACATTTTGCCAATAAGGGGGAGAACAAGGAAAGCTTGGCCAATTTTTCCCTGATGCTGGTTGTGTAGGCTAGGGTGGTATAGGAAATGACTGGTTTTGCCAAGTAGAAAAGGGTTTTGATTCTGCCAAGATGCTGTAGGGTTTTGCTGGTTAAACTATGGAGATGAGAAGAAATGAGGCAGGTCTTGTGGCATTCCCGGTCATGCCTGCCATTGTCGACACTGATTTATTAGGTAGACTGGTTTTGTTTCTTCCTCTACTTCCTTGTAAACTGCTTTCAGCCCGGGAAGTGAAGGACGTTGGTTGGTGGTATGATCCTTAGTGTAGATGGAAAAAGTTTGAACCATGTCTAAATGGCATTCCCTTTGGCTATGCTTCTTCCGACATCGTGGGAAAAAGATGGCCAGGTTTTGTTTTGTTATAGCTTGTTTCTACTTGGCTTGTAAAACATCAAGCTGTGTTGTCAAGGTTCCCAGGATGTCAATTTTGAAATTTTTTAACAGATTTCCAAATTCTTCTCTGGTTACGTTGCCATTGGACTGCTTAAGATCTTTTTTTATATAATCATGCCCAATTGGCCTATTGCGTGCACTACCCTGAGAACATATAATACAAAGGGAAATAATCTCGTCATATTCTTCCAGGTAAATATCTCCTTTCCCCATTATGTTAAGCATTTCAACCCATTCTTCCTTCATTCCTTTAAGCATCGTGGCTTTTAAAACATTCTTGGATAGCGTGGTATATGGGGACCTTTGTAAATTGTATTGAAATATTTCTACGTACTCTTCTAATGTTTTATTATCTTTTGTAGACATATTAAAGATTTCATCTTTTAGGTCTCAGGTTCGGCAATAGTCTTGATATTTATTAAGGAAAATGTTATTCATTTCGTCCCAATTATTGATGGTTCCCCCACCTAGTCCCATAAACCAGCGTAGTGTTGTTCCTTTTAAGGTAGAGGGAAATAATTTCAGCTTTTGAGGATTAGTGGTGTAGTCATACCCCCTACATAAGACATCAAATTCAAATAGGAATGCATCAGGATCTTCTGTAGTAAAACCATGGAAGGCGGGAATGTTTTGCAAGGGAATGGCTTTCATAGGGGCATTTGCAGCATGATCAACAATGGGGTATTCCAATTTTGATGTATGCCTCTGATTCTGATTTTGATTATCTTCCATTTGGTCAAAGAGGTGCCATAAATCTTCAGGGATTTATTGTTCTATGGGAGTGATCTAGGGGGTTTTAGGAGGCGAATGCAGTGAAGGCTTTACAACGCTTCCATGGTCTGGGATCCTGAGTACTTATGACTCGACCACTCTTTCAGGTGATTTAGGTTCTGGAGGTTCTATTTGAATTAAGACGCTAGTTTCTCCTTCCCCTTCTTGTAAATTGCAAGAACCTACCTCTCTTGAAGGGTTAGTGCATGTATGATTGGTAGTTTGAAGGCTTCGCTCAACTCCTTCTGTTTCACCGTGAATCTCGATGTAGGCTACATATGGTGAGGCTGCAGCTTGATGGAGGGTGATAAGACTTTGAATCAAAATATTTCTAGGTCCTATAGATGCTTGAGATTCAACTTTCTTAATGATTTCTTCTATATATGTTTTCCTTCCAAGGATTACCGGTCCTTGGGATTGGGAGCATTTTTGAGAGCTAGTTCGAATTGTTTCTGTTATCTCAAAATCAGACCCTGATACGCTGCTAGTCAAGGAGACCCTAAGTAACTATTTCAAACCAAACTTTTAGTTGAGGCTTAGCCTCCTCAACCTGAGAGGGCTCTCTCAATAGGTTAATGATTTGAAAATAAAGATCAAATGGCTAACTCTGTGAATAAACTGAATAAAGTGAATAATTGGTTTTACTACTAATCAACAAACATCTATTGGGTAAATGGAGTCAAATGTGCTTTCACAAAACATAAATATTAGTTTCATATGGAAGTCAGGGAATTTTATGGCTTAGATGCATCAATAGAAAAGTAGGATAGAGAATAAACACAGTTCATGAACATATGAAGGAAGTTAGAGCACCTTTAGTGAATTCTATGTAACATACATTCATGCCACTACAAGTAATTTAAAGAGAAACATCATGAGACAATCAAACATCCATAACCCTTTCTAAATCCTGAGTAATGAAACAAAACTTTCTGTATTAAGATAAAAACACAGTTCTCTGATATCACAAAAAGTATGCTTGTTCAATGAAAATTCCAACCCTATGCAATTCGATTTCTTCCCTCTTATAGAGTGGTCATTACATCCTTGGATTCCTTCCAAGAATTTGATAAAAAATTCGAATTTGACACCTATCAACTTCTAAACAAACTTCATTTACAAACTGACAGTTAAACTGTCTGTCTTATAGTCCTAATACGACTAGGACTAAAACACTATTAATTATATCTTAACAACCTTATATAATCATTAAAAAATATGCTTGACAACTATTTCTTCTAGAATTCAACCATGATGTTGTTTATCTTCTTGATGTTAGACCCCATCAACCTGCTTCTTATCCATTCCTACAAAATAGGAGCATGTTCCCTGTATAATAGCTGAATGCCTCATTTCTGTCTATTCGAACCTACTCCTGAAGAACTGGTGCTCAAGACATGTGGCAAATGTCTTATAACCTTCATTTTTATTTGACCTTCCAGTTGTGTAAATCCCAACCTCCAAAATGGTGCAAAAACTGTCAATACTGCTGCGCTACGAAACTGCTGAGTCTACTGTTTTCGTAGCACAGACTCTTCCTTTTAAAATCATGCTTCAAACCTCCATTTTTATGTGCCAAATCCCCTGGATCTTCATTGATTTTCTACATATATCTCCCACCAGCATCAAAGCTCAAAACCAAACCCTTTTCACCTTTGAAAATTGCAAAAATCCTTCAAACTACATCCTACAGCAGTTTCGTAGCACGCTACAAAACTGCTGTGTGTCACCTTCAGCAGTTTCGTAGCATGCTACGAAACTACTGAGTCTTCACTTTTCACAGATTCCTTCCAAAATTTTAGTTTTCAACCCTTTAAAACTATATTTCCAGGTGTATATCAGCTTTCATAACCCATAAACATCAACTTTAAACAGCTCCAAAAATGGGATTTTACCACATAACCTCAAAAATTTGTTAAAGGATGACACTAACTGTTTGCACTTATTTTAGCTGTGGCTGATCTTCAAACTGTGCTAGTTGTATTTCTAGGTCTTCTACTCTCCTCTTAAGCCTTCCATTGTTTTCCCTTAGCTTGTTATTGACCATCCTAATGAATTTTTCTTCTTTGATTGCAGGTAGTGTCCATATGAATAATTGAGATTAACAATCAATTAATTCAGGGTTTGGATTTTTCTCCAAGTCCCATAGTCATTTCATCCTTTCAAATGTTTCCCTTTCTTCTGCATGCACTCTCACCTTTTTCTTCAACTTATCAATCTCATTATTTGCAAATCTGATTTTGTCTTTGACATCTTCATAGCTGCTCTTTTCCTTTTGAATATTGAAAACCGTGTTTCTATCTTCTTCAGGCATTGAAAATGATGTATTTGTAGTTTCTTCAAAAACATTAGCACTTTCACCTCCTATTTGATCTATCTCCATGTCTGACTGTTTCAACTTCTTGGAGTGCCCATTTGAGGGTTTTTTGGGCTTAAAGATAAACTCTGGCACTTCATCCTGAAAATCTAACATTTTGGATGTCTTCAATTTCTTTGATGTGTTGCCACCTGTATCCAGTTTGATGAAGTCTTCTTGTACTAGGGGAGACTCTTCAATGTCAATAGCTTGAAGTATATCATTCAAATTACCTCTTGGCCCCTCTGTAACTACAACCTTATCCTTTTCCTTTAACCTTTGACTCCTAGTCAACTTCTTTTGATCTGTTTTACTAGTTGACTGTTCTAGAATTTTCTCCTTAACCAGACTTTTCCTCTTTTGTGCGGATTTAGGAGTATCTTGGATATTCAATGTTGTTCTTATCATTGGTTCTTTAACTTGTTTCCAAGGATTGAGCTTAACAAATATTCCTGAATTTGTTTCTATAGGGGCAGTAATCTTTGATGGAGTTTTTTCTTTAGCTTGAGGACTAACACCTATTCCTTCAATCCCAATTCTACTCAAAAAGAGGAATTCAACCCAATCTCTATTTGCTTTCTGCAGCTCATGCAAGACTATTAACTTGACTAAGCCATGGTGAAATAATGAGGTCTCACATGACTCAACGTTCATTTGTACCTTATCAGACATCTTAGCCAAACTTCTGAAAAGATAGAAAGGTAAATCTAGAGATATTATCCTTGTGAAATGAAGCAAGAGTTTAAAGTGATAGGTATACACCTTGTGGTATCTCCCTTCACAGGTGAAGTACCTCTGAATATTGTAGAGAAGATTGGAAAATGTATCTTTGACATAACTTCTTAGCACAGCTTTGTTCATGTCATCCTCTGTAAACTCTGGTTTTAGAAATATTTTTCAGGGTACCATGTCAAACTTGAAGTTTTTAAACCACCCGTCTTCTCCTCTCGGAATTTCTATAACAGATGATATCACTTCAGGAAAAATTGGTAAATTTAGGAATCTAATCTTTGAGTTTGATCCTGTGAAGTTTATGGTAAACTCTTTGGTGACTTGAGTGTGCCCTCCTTGAAGTTTTTCACAAAACCTCCAGCAACCTACTTTCTTAAAGGCTTCTTCAATAGACTTGTATTTTGTAAGAGCTTCTACACCTTCAGGTTCTATTCTTAGGCAATGAACAGACCTATGAATCCTTCTTTCTTCAGCCATTTTCTTCTTGAAACCCTTGTATCTTCATAAATATGTGATAATCCCTCTGAAAACCCTGTGTCTTCAAGAAATTATCAAATTAGCAATCAGAGCTTCCTGTTAAATGAACTAGCTCGCTTGGTAAATGAGTTCAGCCTCACTTGATAGCAATTCTTCCTCGCTTGATAAAAATTCTGCTTCCACCAGCAATGAATTTCAAACTCACTTGATAGAAAGTTTTGAAAATACTGATATAACCTGAATTTGAATGAGTACCCTCGCTTGAAATATAGTTTCATAGCCTCGCTTGAAAACTTTACAGCCTCACTTGAATTTGTTTCTATAAACTCAGGGCTTTCACCACTAATTCCTTCTTCAAAACATAAGCATGCATGCACTATTGTCTTGCATGAGACAAATGATGTCGAAAATGGCCAACTGTTTTCAAATTTGAAAGGACCAATGACAACTGAGCCCTAATCGATGACAAATGACCCCTAATAATTATAATAAATGGTTGCATGTGTGAAGGAGAACTCGTGGATGACACCTAATGATGAATAATTTAATTGTATTTGACAGATGTGATAGCTCAAACGCAAAAATGAGAATCCTCGATTTCGTAGCGCATGATTTTCAAATTTGGGCTTTTGCACTACGAAATCACCAGCGTTTTCATAGTGCAAAATCAACTTTTTACATTGAGCGTGCTATGAAAACATGGTTTTGTGGCTTATTCATCAAACTTTCGAAAAAAACTTTAAAAATGGGTTTCAAAAAGTGGCATAAGATCTTTGAAGAATGAAACAAGGTTAATGAACATTGTTTGGTGATGGAATGAAACTTTTAACCCATGATCTAGACCTTTAAAAATATAAAAATGACTCTAACCCTATCTAGCATTATGACTTAGGAACAAGTGTAACTGACCAAGTTTCAAATTTTTTTTATAGTGATAACAGTTTCTATATTTTTCTTCCTAGTCATAAAACAAGAGCACCTATTCTACTGGTATTTGAACAATTTTGTTGAGAAGCAGGCTAGAGAAAAATCATTTTTCTTGCCAACACGGAGGTTCTTACCTCTCATTTTTAATACCCAATTCTTCACAACAATGGAGAAAGGTGAATAAAGGATATCACTCTTAACACTCTCCTCGGAAACAGTGCTAAAAATGTTGGTGTCACAAAGGTGGCTTATTATAGGCAACCCTAGTGCTTCTCATTTAATTATGAACCCGAGGTAAGTCTTCTTATTTCAAGAGTGTTGGCACAATATATGCAAGTGAGATCAACTAATAGATACTCTATATTGTTAATGGGAAAGGATTATCTATCCTTTTGAATTCAATGAACTTAAAAAGGAATGGTTTGGTAGGTTATGGCTAATTCTTCTATCAAGCCTATGATTGAATAGCATGATGACGGGTTGAACAACCAACTTAATGAATTGAACAACAATATAAATGAATTGAACAAAAATCTAAATTAATTAAACAACAATCTAAACGAATTGGACAACAATCTTAAACAAATTGAACAAAAATCTAAATGAATTGTACAACACTCACTTATATAATTTTGCAATGGTATTCTCTTTGTAAACTAACTCATTGACATTAATCAATAATTGGATGCTTTACTGTGTTGAAAGAACAATGTATTCCATAAAGATAAGCAACATCGAGCAATAACTATCTTACGATTTGTAAATCGATTGCAAAGGCATTGGAAGAAACTGAAAACATCTACTGATGATGAAGTATTATTATAAACCAGAAAATATGAAATGCGATGATTCTGAATCAAGAAATACAAATGCTAAAATTATTCTGAAGGAAGAATAACTGTAACTTTATTGAGTAGAAAATTATGTTACAACCACATCAGATAACTGAACATTGATTCTGTAACTAACGCACAACAAAAAATTGGCGCGAAAACTCCTAGGGGTTGGGCCCAAACCACTAGATGTTCTAACATGATGAAAACGTCAAAAGGTAATTGCTAAAAACATCAAACTCAAAAGGTAATGTAGGAATACAATATGACAACTCTGTCTTAATGCGTTGATTACAGAGGGAAAATTCCTATTCAACTTCGACTCCATATCTAGTTTGTCCCAAGTCCTTTTAAAGGCAATTTCACGCAATGAGGAAGTATTTTCCAAATGACAGCCTACTCCGCGTGGTTGTCATTTGAGTTCTTGAGCTTGAATCCGTCTGTCTTCCTTCTTCCGACTTCTGGGAGTTACTGAGATCCCATACGTTTGTGTCTGTCAGTTGTCTTTCCATTTACCATTGGTTCAGCTACTTTTCCTTCCTGCATACGGAGATACAATAAGTCAATTTTCTATTATAGAAACATTCCTTTTGTCGTTAGCCCTATTTCTCTAGTTTTCATAAATATTTTAATTATTTATTGTTAATATGAGGAATAATTCCTAAAATTGTGACATAATTTGAAGTAATTATAAGTTGAAAACATACCTCAATTCGGGGCCAACAACAGTTCCGCCAGGAGTTCAGTTATTTTTGGAAACCCTATCTTGTCTAGCTTGTCTGATGGGCATACTACCTCGAGAGCACTTGATACATAGTGAAATAATATCGTCATAATTTTCCTGTTAGATATCTCCTTTTCCCATTAAATTTAGTGTTTCTATCAATTCATCCTTCATTCCTTTTGTCATAGTTACTTTTCAAACATATTTATATAATGTAGCATCAGAAGACCGTTGTAAATTATATTGAAATTTTTCAACATATTCTTCTAAAGTCTCATTATCTTTTGCAGTCATTTTAAATATTTCATCTTTGAGGTCTCTAGTTCTACAGTAATCTTGATATTTAGTGAGAAAACATGTTTTCATTTGATCCCAAGAGTAAATAGTTCCTCCCATAAACCATTGCAAAGTTTCTCCCTTTAATTTAGAAGGGAACAATTTTAGCTTTTGGGGATCGGTGGTATAATCATATCCCCTACATAAAACGTCAAATTCGAACAGGAAAGCATCAGGATCTTCCAAGGTTAAACTTTTGAAAGTAGGGATGCTATGCAAAGGAATGTATTTCATAGGAGCATTAGAAACTAGGTCGAAAATAGGATATTGCAACATCGATGTTTGTCCCTAGGGCTGATTATGCACCATCTGATGAAAGATGTGCCAATAACCTTCAGGAATTTCCTGGTTTTGAAAGTTGATATGGGCAGGACTGGTAGACAAATTTGGAAGGACTCTTACAACACTACCATGATTTGGGATATCAAGTATCCTTTCTTCAACCGAGATCTTAGAATATCCAGGCTCTGGTGACTGTAGATTTTCTCCTACAACACTACAAGTTTCTCCCTCTCCTTCTTGCAGATTGCATGAATTTCCCTCTTGTGAAAGGTCATAATGAAAATTTTATGTATCCTAAAATCTCTGTTCAGACCCTTTGGTTTTTCTATTGATCTCGGCGTGAGCTGAAAATGGTGAGCTTGCTACTTGAGAGATTATAGTAGAGCTTTTTATGGATGTGATCTGAGGTCCTACTGATTCCTGAGATTCTTATTTTCTTATGATTTCATCTATAAAGGTTGATCTTCCAAGGGTCATCGACCCCTGGGTTTGGTGGATTTGGATATGTTTTTAATTTTTTCTTCCTATTCATTCATAAAAACATCTATTCCTATCTAATCTATATGCATCTATTGGAAAGCGGGCTTTGAGAAAGAATTTAACTTGGTTCTTACCTCCGGTTTTCAATACCCAAGCCCTTCACAACAATAAAATCCAATTCAAAAAAGAAATAAATCAATATTTAACACTCTCCTCGACAACGACACCAAAATGTTGGTGCAATAAGGTGATTTATAAAAATCAATCCTAGTGCCTACATTAATCATCAACCAAGGATTCCTCTATTTGTTTCAAGAGTGTTGGCACTGTTTGTGCAGAGTGAAATTAGAAGCTATCTAGGAATAAATGATTCAAAATCATTGCAATAACTAATTTTCAAATTCTTGAAGTTCAATATAGAATAATTCAAAAGCAAATCTTAAAGCAATTGTAAACCATGAATTTTAATCTATCCTCAACTAATTTGTAGAAAAACTGAATCTAACTTATGAATTGCAAAAATCAAACTCAAAGAATTATTGCTTAAAAATTATCTACTTAAAAAGAGAGATTACAGAAATGAACAACAATCTATTATTCGAGCTTTTAACTAAAACTAACAACAACCGATCACTCAATATTTCCAATAGCATTACTCAAAAGAAACAAAAATCAATTGCAAGGCTTGAACTAATATGATAAATTCATTAAAGAATAACACACAGGCATAAAAGTAACATCAGCTAAAAGTTATCAATAGTAGAGGAAAATCATAAAGATCAATGCTAACAACAGTTTAATTAACTGTAATTCTATGAGATAGTGAAAATAAATAATTGCGAAAATGAAAAGAAATGAATATGACACAAGAGAAGCAGTAGATCTCCTGGTGACCGAGCCCAGAGTCTCCAGAAGTCATTGCCGAAAGATACTCAGAATGCGATTAGAAAGGAAACAATGTTTTTCTCATTAAATTCAATACTAAATATATTACATCATCACAGTGTAATTACTCTGTCTTCAATAATAATGTCAAAATATAAGTTACAAACTCCAGTGATCAGGAGATCATGTGTTATGCTCAAAATTTAAAGTGCTCGAAAATATACCAAACCTGAGCGATCAGAAAGGTCTCATCGTTGCAATTCCGGTGCTATGAATGGTTTGAAAAAATGATGTCGTATGAGGAATATATCACGTTCTGTTCGTTTTCCTAAACAACTAAAATTTTTGTGACAGGGTGACAGGGTGATTGGGATGCCCAGCCAACATGTAGGTATAGTCAGCAGGTGACATATACTGGGAATATTCCCTTTTCTCATAACCAATCAGATTTCACCTTGTGGCACAACTAGGACCATTGGATGGAGATGTACGTGTTTATTTGGCACCATTGGATGGGTGACACATGGCAAGCTCGGAGGCTGCCATGTGTCCCCAGAAGGCTAGTGTAAAATTTTGGTGGAGTCGGGGGGTTCAACCCTGTGACCTCCGGCACGCACACAAGAGTCTTCACCATCCGGGCTACCACATAGTTCTTACCCATATGGTTAGCTGCATAAATTTAAAGTGTTAAAGAATTACCATTGGGGGAGGGGGGGGGGGGGGGGGGACCCGTCGGTGGTCCCAACCCACCAGCGGCCCCAAAAAAGTGGTCACATGTAATGTGTTAAAACCCAACATCAAAATATTAACGAGGCGGCTACAACAAACCTTTACTTCGACGATTTTCGTGGTTGAGGTCACATGTCACTATGACATAAAACTGCAATATGACGGTTTTATTTTACCGTAACCTTCGACAGAAGAAAACACAGTCATATAGCATAGTTTGCATGGTTTTAAATGCCACAGTATTCAGAACGTTGATGGCTCTGGGTTTCTCTCCCTTGTTGCAGATTTTCAAAACCATAAATCGTGAGGTTTAAGGCAGGGGGTCGGCTTGTGACCACCCCACCCCTAACCACTTACATTAACTGCGATGGTTTATTTTGGTGGAGGATTTAGCACTAACCTAAAATTTAGCGATAATTTCCAAATTAACTGCAGTTAACTACAGTTCTCCACAATTAGTGGATATTTTCTAGCTGAGATTGGGAAAGGGCTTGGAGAGGTCAATTTTCAACCAATTTGAGTGAAACAAGAGTCTACTTAGACTGATTTGAGCATTCTGGAGCCACTGGTGTAGAGAAAACATATATTAGAGGCTTGTAAACACATGTATTTGCAATTTTGAGCATAATGACAAAGAGGGACATGCCATTCAGAGCTAGACCAGCAGATGTAGCCTAGGAGGGGTGAACTGCTTCATCATGCCTGCTGTGTAAAACTTATGTGTGATGTTATTTCTCTGTTCTACATTGATGTACAGTGTTATTTATGCTTATTTTCATGCTTAAAACTCACAAATTCATCTATGTTTCATGGTTAAAATACACATTCCTTAAGCAAACAAATGGAGACAAATTGTACATGTTTTTATTACTGAAAGGACACCTAGCACAACAAACTAATGCACTCATTTCAGATCAGGTTGGTATGAGAGCTAGAGCTTAATCTCTGGTGTTTTGTGTGAAAATTTTTTTTTAACTGTTTGCAAGTGTTCACATGCTTACTAGGCTCAAGATTAAGAGAGGAGGAGGTAAATTGGTGGAAGCAAGAGGTTCTCCAAGTGAACCACAGCAAAGGAGGGAAATATTGCCACATTTTCCACCACCTATTTCACCTCCAAAAGAAGCAGAAGAAGCATTAAACATGCCTCCAGAGGAAGAAGAAACCCATGAAGAGGTGGATCCAAAAGAAGAAGAAAGATTGTTCAGGAAATGATTCCTTGATATGACTGAACTAGTGAGATTCCTTTATCAAGAAAGGAATGAGAGACTAGAAGGAGAAGGATCCAAACTTCACAAGGAAGGTCAAGGATCATCAGGAGGTCATAATGATGAAGATAAATCAAAGAAGGGAAATGGAGGAAATGGAGATAGTGGAAAGTCACCATCATCGCCCTTATCTTCATCCTCATCATCCTCTACTTCATCTTCAGTACATTAGCCACACAAGTCAAAGAACACTGGTAAAAGTCATTTTCTAAAACTTTATATTAAGTTTTAATTGCCAATGTTTAATGGTGAAGTCAATGCAGAAAAGCTTGATAATTGGATTAGGAAATTGGAGGTCTATTTGAAAATTTAGAACCTTCACGATGATGATACCAAAATCCAACTAGCTTCATTGAGAATGGAAGGTGCAACACTTGTTTGGTGGGAAACCAAGACAAAGGAGGAGATAAAATAGTATGGTAATATTATCCTGTCATGGATTGATTTCATTACTGAAATAAAAAAACATTTTTATCCATTACCTCATATGCATAAAGCCATAATGAACTGGCAAAATTTTAGACAATTGAAAGCACAAAATGTACAAGAATACACCCAATAATTTAGTAGAAGAGCTCTCTTATTAGGGGTAGATTTGCAGAGAAAAGATACTTTTCTCAAGTACATAGGAGGCTTAGATAGGTACCTAAAACATACTATTCTCATGTTTAACCCTACAAGTCTAGATGAAGTTTGTGTTCAGGCAACACATCTAGAAGCTAGAGGGAAAAAACTTACTGATGAGGGTGGGAAGAAACCTTTTAAGGGAAAAAAAAAAGAAGAGAATACCTCAAAAGAAAAGGGAAAAAAGAATGCATCTGTCGAGAAAGAGGGAGAAAAAGTGGTTTGTAAAAATTGTTCAAGAGATGACCATGAAGTGAAAAATTGTTGGAAATTACACCTTGAAAAGAGACCCAAGTATAACAATAACAAAGGGAAGTTGAAAATTGCAGCTACAACTCAAAATGACTTAGGAGAGGATTCAGGTGATGAATAAAAAATTATATCCATGGGATTGAAGAACATGAAGGGGAAATAAATTGAAATAAAACCTGATACTAGTACATCAAACTGTCACATACAAGCTCCAAATGAAGAAGAGAGAATTGAACTGTTTCATGTGAGGGTCATATCCAAACATACCAATATTGACACATTATTTGACAGTGGGTCACAAGAAAACTTAATCTTTATACCATTCCACATCCAAAACGATATCCATTTGGGTGGATTTGTAAGGATGAAAATTTACATGTTTCAAATAAGTGCATATTGCGCTTTGCAATAACTGCACATTTTGTTGACACAGTTGAATTAGATGTGGTTCCGCTTGATATTATAGGTATTGTGTTGGGAAGTACTTACTTGTATGACAAGAAAGCAATCTTCCATCGCCATGAGAAAAAATACGATTTATTCAAAGATGGCAAGGAGTTCATTCTTAGAGCACATCGCAAGAAGACAAATATTGCAATCGTAAATGTTGGATAGGTAAAGAGGATGGTGAATTCAAGTAAGAATTTTGTTCTTCTAATGATTAAGCCTAATGCTGATGTTAATCATGAATAATTTGAGGATTGTGATCCTAAGTTGAAATCAGATTTATATGATGTAGTTGATACACATCATGAGATGTTTAAGGAGCCGACATGATTGCCTCCAAAAACGGAGATTCAACATGAGATTCAGTTGCAACAAGATTTTCCTTTTCCAAAAATCGGCATGTATCACATGTAGATAATTGAGAATGATAAAATAAAGAGGAAAATCAAGGACATGTTGGACAAGGGACTCATAAGGCCATGCACTTAGCCATGCGGTTCACCCATAGTCTTGATTTTGAAGAAATATGGGACTTGGCGCATGTGTGTAGACTTCAAAGCTTTGAACAAGATAATGGTAAAAAATTGATACCCACTCCCAAGGATAGATGATTTGCTTGATCAACTGAAAGAAGAAATTTTTTTCACTAAGTTAGATTTACGAAGTGGATATCATCAAGTAAGAATTTCAGAAAGTGATATATGGAAGATTGCATTCAAAACCAAACAAGGACTCTTTGAGTGGTTAGTTATGCCATTTAGTTTGTGTAATGCACCAGCGACTTTCATGCGTGTTATGGATAATTTTTTGCATCCATTTCTTGATGAATTTATGATTGTGTATTTAGATGATATACTCATTTTCGGCAAAACAAGAGAAGAACATGTATTTCATGTGAAAAGGGTGCTTGATGTTTTGAATAAAGAGAAATTATTTCTCAAGATGTCAATGTGTGAATTTGGAAAGAATTCTCTGGTTTATTTGGGACACATTGTAGGAGGAGGCGAGTTGAGAATTGGTCCTTATAAAGTTGAAGCCATTGTGAATTTCCCACTCCCAAGATAGTAATCGAGGTAAGAAGTTTCTTAGGCGCAGCTCAGTATTGGAGAAAGTTTATTGCTAAATTTTCTGCCATAGCAGCTCCTATGCATGTAGTGACAAGTGTGAAGAAAGGCTTCCAATGGGGAGGCAAACAGTAGCAAGCTTTTGAAGCTTTAAAATAAAATATCAGTTCATCTTTGATCCTTGCATTACCGAATTTGAGATAGCCATTCAAGATACAAACCGATGCTAGTGATTATGCCATGAGTGCAGTACTTTTGCAGCATGGTATGCCTATCTCTTTTCATTTTGAAACATTCAATGGCGTTGTAACTAACTATCCTACATATGACAAAGCGCTGTATGTGTTGGTACAAAGCATCGAGAAGTGGAAAAACTACTTGATTGGTAAAGAGAAGATTATACATACCGATCACCAACCATTACAGTACTTGCAGTCGCAAACAAAATTGCAGCAATCACGACATTTAAGGCGGATGAGATTTCTTCAACAGTTTCACTTGGTTATAAGGTACAAGAAAGGTATTTTCAATAAAGTTGTTGATATGCTTTCAAGGCCAATTATAAGTGCTTCTACTTTACTTAAAAATGATTCTATTGTACATGAGAGTTACATAGAACAATATGCATTTGATGTTGATTTTCAAGATGTGTATACTAGTTTGAGTGAAGGGAATCAAGTTGATGAAAATGATTATCACATGCATAAAAATTTGTTGTTTCATTTGGGCAAGCTGTGTATACCACAAGGAGAGAGACTTAGTGTCATGATAGAGGCTCTTATGTCTCTTATTGCTGGAAAATTTGGGGTAAGCAAAACAATGATGCATCTACAGAGGTATTGCTATTGGCTTCACATGATAGATAGTGTGTCACATTTTATAAGAGGTTGTTCTATGTGTGCAACAATCAATCCTAGCAATAGGAAGCTTTGGTTTTACACGCCACTACCGGTACCATCAAGGCCATCGGAGAGTGTCTCCATGGAATTTTTTGGAGGTATACCTATGTCAAGAAAACAACATGATTATATTTATGTAGTTGTGGATAGATTCAGTAAAATGTGTATACTTATGCCATGTAAGAAAACCAAAACTGCTGAACAAACTGGTGAACTTTATTTTCAACATGTATGGGTTCATTATGGATTGCCAACTTCTATTTTTAGTGACAGGGATTCCAGGTTTGTTGGGAATTTTTGGTACAATATTTGGAAGATGATGGACACAAAGTTGAAAAATAGTACTGCTTTTCATCCGGAAAATGATGGCCAAACCGAGGCAGTGAACAGAACCGTTGTGCATCTATTGAGAGGATATTGCAGCAAACATCCCAAGTTGTGGGATGAGAAACTGCATTACATTTAGCACACTTACAACTGGGCAAAGAACTATTCTACAAATACTTCATCTTTTGAAGCCTGCTTTGGGTATTTACCGAAATCGCCATTAGACTTCATCTTTGAGAAGGATGTTGAAATTGATGGGCATAGTGATATTGACAAGGCTCAAAATTTCATTGAGAAAATTCAGATGATTCATCAACAAGTTCAAGAAAAACTTGAGAAGAGTCAAAGAAAATACAAGGAGAGGCATGACAAACATAGAGTTGATCACAAGTTTCAAGAAGGAGATGAGGTATGGTTGCACATAAGCAAAGAAAGGATGCAAGGAGAAGGTAACAAGCGCAAGCCCATTCACTATGGTCCATTCAAGATCATCAAAAAAGTTGGTAGTAATCCATTTCAACTTGAATTACCTTCATATATGAAAATGTATTCTTTTGTCAATGTGGAAAATTTATGTTTATATGAGCCTCCTTTGATTGATGATCAAGGGAGTGATATTCAGCTGCCATCCATAGAATATTTCTCGCCAGAATTTCTTGATGAGCTCAAGGAGGATACCATCCTTGACAGGAGGACATGGACTTCTAAGAGGGGAAGTGTCGATTATATTTGAATTGGGCTAAAGGGCAACAGACCAAGTAAGGAAAGATGGATGGAAGTTACAAAGGTGAGGGAGTTGTACCCTCATCTTATGAACAGGTAATTAAAGTCTTTTGGGGTCCAAAAGCTTCCTAATGGGGAGGTGTGATCAGGATATCATGTGTTATGATCAAAATTGAAAGTGCTCAAAACTGTACTGAACCTAAGCGACCAGAAAGGTCTCGTCGTTTTGATTCCAGTGCCATGAATTGTTCAAAAAAACAATGTCGTATGAGGAAGATATCAAGTTCTGTTCATTTTCCTAAACAAATAATTTCTTTGTGACAGGGTGACTGGGATCACAGTCAGCATGCAGGTATATTCAGCAGGTGGCATATACTGGGAATATTCCCTTTTCTCATAACCAATCATATTTTTCCAACTGAGGCAACCATGACTGTTGGATGGGGATGTACATGTTTATTTGGCACCATTGGATGGGTGACACATGGCAAGACCACATGTCCCCAGAAGGCTAGTGTAAAATTTTGGTGGAGTCGGGGGGGTGGGGTTCGACCCCGCGACCTCCGGCCCGCATGTTGAGCCCCAAGATTGTGATTTCTTTCGTCTTACTTTACCTTATTTTCCTTTTTCCATTGTTATCCCAGACCCAATTGATCAATGAAATTAGTTAAAATTAATTTTAGAATGATGAACATGGCTAACTTGCTAAGTTTTGTGATTTTTTTCATTGTAATGCATTTTGACCGGAACTAGCTGCAGAATGCAGACATTCCGTAGCTAATCGGAAATTCTGCAGATGTCTTCACGTTCAGGCATGTTCCAGGTGTCCTTTCAAGAAAAACCACATATGGGTATATTCCACGTCATGTCCACATCGTTCATTGCTCACCATGAAGGAAGAAACGAATTCTGGACGTGGTTTTGGTACGTGGGAACACATTTACGAAGGCATACTTCTAATAGGACTGTCTTAGTCCAGATGTCATTTTTCTCTTTACGTTGCCATCTTCAAGAGTCCTAATGTGATTTCGATAAGGAAAGACAAGGATCCCTGTATTGTTGCAAGTTCTGTTATGTACATTTGTTATAAAAACACTTGGGAAACCGAGAGATATGCTAGATTTTGCTCTGGATTTTGCTTAGATTTTATGCTACATTTCTGAAGACGCAGATTACCCTATTCAAGTTATTTCTCCTTTAATGAAGAAGACATCATTGTTTTGAAAGCGTTGATTTTATTTGGAGTTAGATTCTGTCTGGTGGTAGAGGGCCCCTGCCTCCTGCACGACTTTACTTTCATAATTTAGATAAGTATCTTAGTTGTTTTTACATTTTTAAATTTTGAATTCGTATTTGTTTTCATTAGCCACAATAGTTATACTTGTTCTAATAACTCTTCGAAAAGAAGAAACTCTTCCAGAAGATCATGATAATGAATGAGAAATGGCTATAGTGTTGTAGGATTTAATTGTAATCTCTTTTGTTCACTATCACAGTTGAACTTATACTAAGTAAAATCTTCCAAAAAATCCTTATGATGTCTAAGGCATGACTGTGATCCTGAACGTTTCAGTTGTTTGTTTGCACTAAGTAGCATAGCTGATCTTACTCTTAAAACGCCCTTCCAAAATACCATAATGATGGGTAGGAGATATGCTATGATGTCTTAGTTTTTAAATTGCTTTCAGTCTTTATGTTTGCATTTGCACTGAATTGTATAGCCAGGGTTGTTCTAAGAAGCTCTTCCAAAATACCAATCATGATGGAAAAAACAGGCTGTATAATTACATAGTTTAATGCATGATAACTTAGTTAGGGTACTCCGGAGTCAAATTGCATTCAATTCATGCTCTGTTATTTTGTTTTAAGTTTGATAATGGCTTGTTACTTCAGCACTGTTTTAGACTAGTGACATCTTAAGTTCAGTTTTAGCTTAACTCATTGCATTTTCACTCCACAATTCATTGTCATCCACTGCATATTAGATTACATTAGTTTTTAAACTTAACAATACGGCCTTCATTATTTACAAAATCTCTTCTTGTTCCAAATTTATAATTAATTCATAACCGTATGAACAGAAGACAGTATCATTTCAAGGCTTGAGGTACTTTTGCAACTTCTTTTCCACTTTATGAACAAAGCCTTTTCTCAAAAGACTACTTTGAAAAGAAATCTATAGCTCTTGAGTAAGGTTTAGTGATGTCTAACTAAGTTGCAGAATAGAGTTAGGAACTAGTCTTAGAGTAGAGATCTTATGATGGTATCAATGTTTTCCTCCAAATATGCTTCAACAAACCTTTAATTATGGATAAAATGTTGCATCATTATAAGCTAGTTGTTTAATTTTCTAGTTAGGAGAATTTGCATACTTAGCTAACCATTTCTCAAGCTCTCTCTCAAAATACCTTTGATGAAAGAATTGGACAAGTTCAGTTTATGTTTTGAATCATTTCCTTAAAAGTCATTATCAAGCTTTGTTTCTGCTTAGTCATAGTTTAGATTTGATTCTGTTTCAGTATTTTCATTTGCATTTGTCATTTGTCATCAACCAATTAGGCTTCAATCTGTTTTTAACCAGTAGCTTCTTTCCAATAGCTTTTTAGACATTTTCCTTATGAACATAAAAACCCACCAAAAGACCAAAAACATCATAAATCATCACAAAATACCAAAACATCATAAAACACTAAACACAACGCATTAAGAGACAAACACCTAGGCACATACATTGCACTTCACTTCAGCAGTTTACCAACCCTGGTTGACAATTAAATGAACTCAATTTAGGAGACTAGGTTGAGCACAAACATTTTGGCGCTGTTGCCGGGGATCGAACCCGGGTAACCCGCGTTCGATAATGAATGCAAGGGATAAAATAAAAATCATTTATGACAGTGCAAAATATTCATGGGTTGCTAATGAGTTTTACAAGACAGGTCCAGATTTGATCATTAGGAGGTGTGTTCGTGAAGATGAGATGCCTGAGATTCTCAAAGCATGTCATGATGAACCTTGTGGCAGACACTTTGCTGATAAGAGGACAACCTATAAGATCCTTAATTTAGGATATTATTGGCCATCCTTGTTTAAAGATGCTAAAGAGTATGTCAAAAGGTGTGACAGTTGCCAAAGGGTAGGGAAACCTTCTCCTTCAGGTGAGATGCCATTACAACCTCGGGTACATATTGAACCTTTTGAAAAATGGGCTTTGGATTTTGTAGGACCTATTAGTCCTCCATCAAGACAAAAGAAATATATATTAGTTTGCACTGATTATGTTACTAAGTGGGTAGAAGCTAAACCATTACTTGTTGCTAATGAAGCATCTATAGTTACTTTTCTTTTTGAGGATATTTTTACTCGTTTTGGTGTCCCAAGGGAAATTGTTACGGATCAAGGAGCTCAATTTACATCAAGGCTAGTGGAGCAAATGATGGAGAAGTACAAAATCAGACATAGAAAATCTACTCCTTATCATCCACAAGCAAATGGTCAAGTGGAATCTACTAATAAGGTCATTGAAGGAATCCTAACAAAGGCTGTTCATTTACATAGAAGAGATTGGGTAGATAGGCTTCCTGAAGCCTTGTGGGCCTATAGAACTACATGGAGAAACACAACAGGTCATACTCCTTATGAACTTGTTTATGGAAAGCAAGTTTTGTTCCCCATAGAGTTCCAGATTCAAACTTTCAAAATGGCAGTTCAGCTAGGACTTGATTTAACGGAGGCACAAAAGCATAGACTGGAGCAGATTAATGAATTGGATGAGATCAGACAAGATGCAGTTCAGAAAACAAGTCTAGTCCAACGACAAAGGACTAGATGGCATGACAAGTACATCAAAGAGAATAAATTCAAAGAAGGTGACTGGGCTCTCTTGTTTGATTCAAAATTCAAGGATTTTCAAGGTAAATTTCAAACACATTGGCTTGGGCCATATGAAATTGTTGAAATTTTTGACAATGGAGCAGTAAAAATCAAGACAATAGATGAAGAAGAGGTCACTTTTCTTATGAATGGTCATAGATTGAAGCTGTATCACAAACCACTCTCAAGAGAAGAATTTTTCAAGAAGTTCCAAGAAAATAGTGATGTGAAGTTAATGAAGAAGAATCTTTCTTCTTCATCAACTTGATTGAATTTTCTGAAGCATTTCTTTTGAAAAAAAAAAAAAAGGTATAAACATGAAAACCAATCATTGATTGGCATGTTTATACATAAAATATAGGGTGAAAATCAGAGTTTTTCTGACACTCTAACTTTTCCCATTTTGTTTTTGCAAGCAGCTGTTACAAAATCATAAGTTCAGATCCATTGTACTTATGATGCATTTCATTTCATTTCATTCATACTCCATTTTCATTCATTCATTCATACTTCACTTCATTCCATATATCATTCATCTCATTCCATACTCCATCCACCTCATTTCCATGTCAAAATTCAAAGTTTGATGTCTTGCTACAAATGAATAACACATGTCATGGATTGCAGGCCATTTCTTATATTCTTCCACTCCATTTCATTGAATTCATTCAATTTCATCATCCACTTCATACATATCATCAATCATCATCCATATTCATTCATATAACATCTCACTTATATCCCAAACCACTCCATTCCATGATTAAAATGCTCTACAGGTACATTCTGCAGCTTAACAGACATTCTGCAGCTGATCAGACTTTCCGCAGCCAGACAGTCATTCCACAGCTACAGATCCTGAAGACACTAATCAGTAGACATTTGAATTGCAACAAATATGATCTAGTATATCCATGAATAAGAAGAATAAAAAAGGTTTATGAAGACTCTTCCAAAGGAGAACAAAGAAGACAAAGACCACAAAAAGCAAATGAAAAGCAAAGGTAACAATTTTTCATTATAATGGCATATCATAAACTTTAGCATAGTTTTAGTTATGAATCATTCGAAAAAGTTGTTTTGATTATTTTTAATGATCATGTTCAATATACCCTCCACAAACTTTGGATAAAAATCTCTCATTTCAAATTCTATACCCGACATCATTTAAGCGGTTAAAAAGGCTGAAGTGTTTGATTTCCTCACGTCACCCAGCCAAATCACTTAATGATGATCCTTTTTCCGTTGTAAAAAAATCTTCACAGTCTTTTCACTCATTAATTTGTTTTCTTCACCTCACTTCATTAACTCATTTCGTAACTACCTCCATCACTCCATTTCGTAGCCAGCCCTTCATCATTTCATTCCGAGATATCCCTATCACCGTGAGCAGAGGTATATCAATTTGAAATATCAAACCACTATCACCGTGAGCAGAGATTAAAACATTATCACCATGAGCAGAGACTGAAGCACTATCACCGTGAGCAGAGATTGAGGCATTATCACCGTAAACGCAGAGATATATCAGTGTGGAATTTGAAGCCATTATCACCGAGAAACAGAGGCATATTAGTGTGGAATTTGAAGCCATTATCACCGAGAAACAGAGTTATATCAGTGTGGAATTTGAAGCCATTATCACTAAGAACCAGAGGTATATTAGTTTGAAGATTGAAGCCATTGTCACTGTGAACCAGAAGTATACCAGTTTGAAGGTTGAAGTTATTTTTTTTCCGTGGGCAGAAAGAAGTTGAAGAAAGAATTATGGGTTTCATTGTAAGAATTGAACCAGTGGGTACAAAATACCTGGAAGGCTACCCTCAAAGTAGAGAAATGTTGCAACAGGTAGGATGGCTACAATTTCTTAAGAAATTTAATGGCTTCCACAAAGAAGTCACTAAAACATTTGCAAGGTCATTTCAAGGAGCTGAGATTGAAGTGGGAGATGTTAAATTCACTGTCACTGAAGTTTTCATTGCAGAAGATACAGGATTGCTTAGAAATGGAGAGAGATGGTTCAAAAACAGAGAATTCCATAATGAATCCTGGAAACAAATTCTAAAATCACCAGGTATGGATGTCACTGTGTTTAAGAAAGGAATTCCAAGTTCTGCATTGAAAAATAAATGGAGAAACATACTGCTTATTCTGCAAAAATTTATTACATGTGAAGGTAGATATGGCACATTTTATGTTTACCATATTAGACTGATAATGCATTTTCTGGAGGAAGAGTTAAACTTACCCTATTTCTTGCTTCAAAGTTTGAAAAATATGGCTTCTTGTGTTCAAAGAAGGGTCCAATTCTTAGAGACAACTCTATACCATCATGGCTTGGTTAAGATTTTAATTGAACACCATTTAGCCAAAACAAATGATACTTGGGATAATTTCTTGATAAGAAATCATTTTGAAGAGCCAAAAGCGCCCTCACCCGAACAACAGCCTACAAGGAGAAGCAGAAAATGGAGAGCCTCAAAAATTGAAATTGACAAAACAATATAAGAAAGTAGTGAGGAAATAATCTCAGAGAAGTTGACTCAAATTAAGAGACAACTTAAGAAAGAGAGGGTAATCAGAAAATCTGCCACAGAAAAAGGAGAGGGATCATCCCAGCCAAGAAGAAGCCATAGACTCAGGGGGAAACTAAGGAAAACTTAGATCAAATAAACAGGGGTGATAAATATAGAAGATGAGGAAACATCTATTGAAGAAGATGTTGAAGAGGATTTTAATGAAGAAACCCCTGAAATTGACCCTGCTCAGCAAGAATTTTATGACTATGTTGAAACATTGGAAAGGAAAGCTTCAGAGAGTAGAGATAGAACCCCTAGTCCTCCATTGTTCGAAATAGATGTGTTAAGAAGGGATAGGTATGAGCTGGAAATACTTAATAGACACATCAAAAATGAGAATGATATTCTGAAGGAACAAGTCAAACTCAAAACCAATATGAGCTCAACCTTATCTCTACATATGGACAAAGTGGAAAAGGCTAATGAAAAGTTGAAAAAGAGGAACAAGAAGCTAATCAGGGCACTTATCAACTTAAGGTTCAAACTTGTCATCAGAAAACCCAGAATATCTTTAGCTTCCAGGAAAAGAATAAGGAGAGGATTAGATGTTCTTGCAGAAGTCTCAGAGTTTATGGAATAAATTGCATGAGGACATGCAAGAAGACAACAGTGGGGGTATGTTGAGCCCCAAGATTGTGCTTTCTTCCATCTTACTTTACCTCATTTTCCTTTGTCCATTGTTATCCCAGACCCAATTGATCAATGAAATTAGTTAAAATTACTTTTGAATGATGAACATGGCTAACTTGCTAAGTTTTGTGATTTTTGTCATTGTAATGCATTTTGACCGGAACTAGCTGCAGAATGCAGACATTCCGTAGCTAACCGGCAATTCTGCAGTTGTCTTCACGTTCAGGCATGTTCCAGGTGTCCTTTCAAGAAAAACCACATATGGGTATATTCCACGTCATGTCCACATCATTCATTGCTCACCATGAAGGAAGAAACGAATTCTGGACGTGGTTTTGGTACGTGGGAACACATTTAAGAAGGCAGACTTCTAATAGGACTGTCTTAGTCCAGATGTCCTTTTTCTCTTTACGTTTCCATCTTCAAGAGTCCTAATGTGATTTCGATAAGGAAAGACAAGGATCCCTGTATTGTTGCAAGTTCTGTTATGTACATTTGTTATAAAAACACTTGGGAAACCGAGAGATAGGCTAGATTTTGCTCTGGATTTTGCTTAGATTTTATGCTACATTTCTGAAGACGCAGATTACTCTGTTCAAGTTATTTCTCCTTTAATGAAGAAGACAGCATTGTTTTGAAAGCGTTGATTTGATTTGAAGTTAGATTCCGTCTGGTGGTAGAGGGCCCCTGCCTCCTGCACGGCTTTACTTTCGTAATTTAGATAACTATCTTAGTTGTTTTTACGTTTTTGAAGTTGAATTCGTAGTTGTTTTCATTAGCCACTATAGTTATACTTGTTCTAAGAACTCTTCCAAAAGATCATGATAATGAATGAGAAATGGCTATAGTGTTGTAGGATTTAATTGTAATTTCTTTTGTTCACTATCACAGTTGAACTTATACTAAGCAAACTCTTCCAAAAAATCCTTATGATGTCTAAGGCATGACTGTGATACTGAACGTTTCAGTTGTTTGTTTGCACTAAGTAGCATAGTTGATCTTACTCTTAAAAGCCCTTCCAAAATACCATAATGATGGGTAGGAGATAGCTGTGATGTCTTAGTTTTTAAATTGCTTTCAGTCTTTATGTTTGCATTTGCACTGAATTGTACAGCCAGGATTGTTCTAAGAAGCTCTTCCAAAATACCAATCATGATGGACAAAATAGGCTGTAGAATCCCATAGATTAATGCATGATAACTTAGTTAGGGTACTCCGGAGTCAAATTGCATTCAATTCATGCTCTGTTATTTTTTTTTAAGTTTGATAATGGCTTGTTAGTTCAGCACTGTTTTAGACTAGTGACATCTTAAGTTCAGTTTTAGCTTAACTCATTGCATCTTCACTCCACAATTCATTGTCATCCACTGCATATTAGATTACATTAGTTGTTAAACTTAACAATACGACTTTCATTATTTACAAAATCTCTTCTTGTTCCAAATTTATAATTGATTCATAACCATATGAACAGAAGACAGTATCATTTCAAGGCTTGAGGTACTTTTGCAACTTCTTTACCACTTTATAAATAGAGCCTTTCCTCAAAAGACTACTTTAAAAAGAAATCTATAACTCTTGGGCAAGGTTTAGTGATGATTAACTAAGTTGCATAATAGAGTTAGGAACTAGTCTTAGAGTAGAGATCTTATGATGGTATCAATGTTTTCCTCCAAATATGCTTCAACAAATCTCTAATCATGGATAAAATGTTGCATCATTATAAGCTAGTTGTTTAATTGTTTAGTTAGGAGAATTTGCATACTTAGCTGACCATTTCTCAAGCTCTCTCTCAAAATACCTTTGATGAAAGAATTGGACAAGTTGAGTTTATGTTTTGAATCATTTCCTTAAAAGTCATTATCAAGCTTTGTTTCTGCTTAGTCATAGTTTAGATTTGATTATGTTTCAGTATTTGCATTTGCATTTGTCATTTGTCATCAACCAATTAGGCTTCACTCTGTTTTTAACCAGTAGCTTCTTTCCACTAGCTTTTTAGACATTTTCCTTGTGAACATAAAAAAACCACCAAAAGACCAAAAACATCATAAATCATCACAAAAGACCAAAACATCATAAAACACTAAACACAACGCATTAAGAGACAAACACCTAGGCACATACAGTGCACTTCACTTCAGCAGTTTACCAACCCTGGTTGACAATTAAATGAACTCAATTTAGGAGACTAGGTTGAGCACAAACAGCGCACACAAGATTCTTCACCATCCGGGCTACCACATAGTTCTTACCCATATGGTTAGCCGCATAAATTTAAAGTGTTAAATAATTACCATTGGGGGTAGGACTTGTTAGCCATCAGTAAATTTTTGTCATGGAAAATGATGGCTAAAATAGGTCTTGAGTCTTCAAGAGATTATTTTCATATAAAATTTCTCATTCTTGAAGCCTTCCGATGCTTCCTAAACTCAAAAAGTGATTCTCACTACTTTTTCATTGATAAAATCCACCAAGAAACCATGTTGATATCCAAAAAGAACATTTTTTTAGGCCATTTTCCATCAAGTTCTAAACCTGTTTCACTCATTGTTTGCCCCATCCATCCTTCATTTTCCCCTGAAAATCCCCTTTTCTCCTTCTTATTTTCCCTTCATTATCGTAAGAAACCTTAAAAAATTACATTTGAACTCATAAAAAATCCTTTTTTTTATGGTTTAAATTGTCCTATTTTGCCTATCGAAACATCAAAAAACCCTTAAAAAACCTTATTTTTACCTAAAAAATGCCCTTTTTTATAGCACAGGCTTTAAGCCACCGAGGGCTTAAAAATCCAGCCCCTTATCGATCATAGGACCCGCACCCATGACTTGGCACTAAAATCCTAGCCACCAGCCCCTTTTTCTCTGCCTCAGGTCATCTTATTCATCCATTGGACCCTGCCTTTCCTTAAGCCCCTTCAGGCGTAGCTATAAATATTTCTACGTCATGTGACCAAGCCCTACAATCGGGTGCTTAAAACTTTCACCCTTAGCTCCCTTTTCCCTTAGCCCCAGTTTTTATGTCTCCCATAGAACCTTTCCCCTTCCTTATTCTTAAAGCCCAAGTTCATTTATTTTATTTTCTTCCTACCTTATCATTCCACCAACCCATCCCCACCGTTGATTTATAAAGATCAACGTCCACCATTGCCTCCCCTCCTACCCTTCATCCTCCCGAATTATTTATATATGTTCACCCCTCTAAACAATCTTCGTTGTTGATCTATAAAATCCTACGGCTCTCCTTTAATCCAACATCCTAACCCCGCCGAGGCCTACCACCCACTACGCAAAGCATCCACCAACATCCAGCTACCACCTAGCTCCTACTAAGACCCTCACCCATTCACCTTTCCCATCATGCTCTTCTCCCCATCATTGGATCTGAGCCTTCTCATCCAACAGTCAGCATCTCATTTCGCATAATTTTTTCCGCCGGAGTTTAATGATCCAAACTCACGTGAAACCACTGGTTTTCTGGGGGACGCGTGTCGCAAAATGATTGAATCATGTTCGATTTATAAAAACCACTTACCACCATTTATGAACACGAAAACCATTCACGGTTTTTATAATACCACGAAGCCATATTTCGCACCAATTACGGTTTTAAACCTAGTTTTCGCAGGTTTCATCCATCAAACCTCTTCCGGCACACTGTTTCCCCTCATATCCTGCTCTTCTTCCTTCGCCAACCTCTACACATAGTTTTCCTAACCCTCACAGGTTTTATTAATGATTTTATTTGTTTTTTGTAGGTTCTATGGTGGTTTTGGGGCCGAAATCCCTCCTACAGTCCATAAAAGGATAGGGCCAGAAGGTGATGACCTTCACAGTCCAAACAGAGGCCAAATAACGGAGAAAGGGACTGCCAGGTTTCATTTCATGGTTGATCAATGTTTTATGAACACTGTTTATGCCATCAAACCCTTCAACGCACTGAAAAGCCAGTTGTACATAGAAAAGAAGAAAGAACAGTGAAGATAGTGATTGAAGATTAAAGGTGAAAGTAAAAGAAAACCAAAGATTTAAATATTTAACCATGATTTAAAGGTTGATACATAATATTGAAGGATTAAAGGTTTAAATCATACAATTTTAATGTTAAAAACACAGTTTAAGGGTGAATGCAATCAGTAGGAAAAGTTTAAAGCTCCGAAGATGATTATAAAGGCCCAAAAGCAATATCAAGGCCTAATCAGGGTTTAAAAGCGATAAATTATGATACATCAGTAGGAGGAACACTTTAAATTCCAAATCATCAAAGAAATTACTCCTCCAAAGATAAAAAATGCCACCTACAGTTTGATTTTCCTCAAAAGACTACAAAATGAATGTACAGTCAGAGATATTTGCCAAAGACAACTCAGAATTAATTGCCAGCATACCAAAAGCCTCCAAAGTCAACAAAAGTGACTTAAGTAGATAAAATTTAATGTAAAATTCATTAAAACAGAGATAAACATCTGAAATTTTCTCCCTTTGGCCTCCCAAAGGCCGAGAAGCATTTACTTTGTGTTAATTAAAAAATAGACCTCCTTTCACTCCACCTCCTCAAAATACCTATAAATATCATATGAGTAGTTCATTATTATTGTTGATTGAATACTTATCAAGTGTAAATAGCTATTGAGGTTGCTGAAGCTCTGTTTTGTAATTGAAGAAAGATAGGCTGATAAGAGATTTTTGAAGTTGTAAAAGACCCACTGGACTTGAAGATTGTAATTGGTTTGAACATCAAATACACAAGCTGATTTATGGGATCCTGGTTTATGTCAATGGTGATTTTTTTCTTACCGTAATTGTTATTTTTCTTATGTTTTCCATACTGTCCACATTCGCTGATAAAGAACAACAAATATAGATTAGGATTTACTGTCAAGTACCCCAAATCTCACTGATAAATCTTTATCTTTTTTGTTTTTGCTAATTGTGTATTTGGGGATAATTTAATAGAGTGTAATCAGTACAGGAATGTTGGTGAGTCCATGTCTGGCTAAGTAAAACTTGAAATTTTTTCCTTGAATGTTCTTGAAAAGTCTGCTAAGTAAAGTTGAACTAGGGAAGTCTATGGTTAGCCCTGTCCTCTAGTTTATCTCCAATAGTTTCTTTGAAAATTTCCCTTAAGAGTATGTCAAAAGCAGTCTAGTTTAAAAGTACTTACTTGATCTTAGGCTACTTTTTATGTTTATCTTAATTTTTTTCCTTTGAGAATATGCGGAAAGCAGACTAGGTTAAAAGTCCTTATTTGATCTTAAGCTATTCTTTGTTTTCAATGTTTTCCCTTGAAAGTATATCAAAAGCAGGCTAGTTTAAAAGTACTTACCTGATCTTAGGTTACTTTTGTGTCTTTCCATTAAGTGCATGTCAAAAGCAGGATAGTTTAAAAGTACTTACCTGATCTTAGGTTGTCCTTTGTTTTTCTTGTGTGTTTGTTTCTTTCACAACACTTTTCATGTTTCCATATCACAAATCAATCTAAAGAATCCTTTGACATAGATGACTTGCCCCATGGACCACTCTTGAAACTTGTTGTGCAATTAAATCCTTTTGTGACTCCATAGCCCAATGGATTGACACTATTTATTACCTATCCTATCAGTTGACCCATTATGTCAACCTGCTCAGACCTTTACCCCTCAAAAAGGACTTCCTTCATTTTGATGATATTAATTCCAACCAAAACAAACAAAAACCCTTGTGCCTTATAACTAGCTTAATATCATAAACTAAACCTTAAAGAAATATCTTTGAAAACACTCATATAGAGAGATCCCTCTCTGAATCTAGGAGGGCTAGATCCTAGGATTCCAAAGTGGTTTTGATGTAGGCTCTGCAGCATTTGTTCTTGCCAATCTTACAAATTACAGATGCCTAACATACTGGCGACCATACTGGGGAGATTATTGTGTAATAAATAACTTCAAAACTCAACTAACCCCTATTTCTAAATGAAACAAGCGTCACCAAGACTGGTTATTATTGATTGTTGATGGTGAATAACAACCAAACCTTGAAAACAAGTAAAAATCCTTCACCTAGTGACTCCATTGGTATTTAGTAGGCCTGTTGACCCCTTTGATTTTTCCTAAGATTCCACTGGGAAAACATACATCATAACAACATAGAAATTCAGTCAAGAAGACTTTGAAGATTGATTTTTCTTTGAAAATATTAGTTAGCCTCTTAAAGACTATCATATTTGGCTAAACTTTTCTCATTATTGGGTCTAAAAACACCACATAGTGGCTTCTAGAAAGATTTACACTAGAGCCTTTCCTCACCCAAATCCTCATGAGATAGTTGATAATCTAGAAAGCATCCTTAGGAAATCTCCTAAATCTAAGACTTCAACTGTTGTCAGATGAATTCGTAGAGCTAACTCTGTCCCTGAGAATCTCTTAGCTATACAAGATACACAATTTGACTTAAGAAACCCATTCAGAACCAGGTCACCTGATGATATAGATCAGATAGACTTTGAGTCTCCACACTCTCCCCAACATAGTGGTGAACATCCTGGTAGTAGAGAAGCCACCCCACCTGACCTTCATTTCATTCATAACTTTGGTTTTTCTCATCCTAGATCTGCTCAACAGCCTCTTGTTGGTCCAAGTACTTCTATTATCCATACACCCACTATTCAAACTACTCCATCCCATCCTCCCCCTCCTTTCATAAACCCTCCACTTATAAACCCCCCATTCATCCCACAACTTCCTATCATGGCAGCATGGTATGCTCCTCTAGTCCTTGCTTTACCTTTATCCAATTTGCCACAGGACTATCAGTCCAAGATCCCATTATATGATGCTAGTGGTTCCATTACTGCTCAAACACATGTGGACAAGACGGGTGATTATTTTGATAGCAATGAGATAGATGATGAGACCATTAAACTCAGATTATTTGCTCAACGTTTAGGGGGAGAACCAAGAAAATGGTTCAAAGGCTTAACCCCTCATAGTATTAATGATCTCCAAGCTTTCCATCAAACATTCATAAAAAAATGGTAGGTTAGGAAGAACCCTCTCCAGATACTTTCAGATTAAAACAACCTCAAGAGAAATACTGGGGAAAGTGTTCAAGATTATTGCACTAGATTTAATAGTGTTTATAACACACTATCCCCAGAATTAAAACCTCCACAAGGCTCAGATTTTTCCAAGTTCCTTGAAGGATTTGATCCTGAAATGGCCTATCAGCTAAGAGAAAGGGATCCCTTAACTCTAGAAGACATGTAGGAGGGAGCTCTTAGTGTGGAAACAAATCTGATTGAAAAGAGAGCCAGAATGAGGAATGAGAAGAGGGTATCATATAGGGAAGACACCGCACCTTCTACATTTGACCCAAAATTAGACCATCTAGCCAAGAACATGGATAGATTGGAAAAAATGATGGAAAGGTTAGTTGTCCAAACAAATGCTCAGAATAGGAACCAACCTCAAAATCAGAATCAAAACTTTAGGAGAAATCAACCTCAAAATAGACAAAGAGATGCTGATCAACAGATCAGACCTCCTTTTCAAGAAAATTATGTCAATGAGGATTAAGAAACAATTGAACAAACAAAGAATGAGCACATAAACATGTTGGGAGTAAGAAATGAGGATTCTGATCTCATTGATGAAAGAAAACAAGGTCTATATACACCCTATGATGATAGAAGACTAGAAACTGAATACTATGAACTAGACTTTGAAAATGCTATCATAGGATCACCTAAACAATACGAACTAAGAAGTAAAAAGAATCAAGAAACTACCAAGAAGAAAACCTATGAAAATTCTGCAAAAAATAGCCCTGAAAATACTTCTAAAAAGACAGCAGAAAATCATAAAAAAGTGGCTGAAATTTCTGATCCAAACAAGGGAAAAAACACCCAAATCAATGAAAAACATAGTGGTGACCCTAGCAGCACTAGAATTTCAGCTAATGCTCCTAAAAAAACCATTTTTACTGCTGTAAATATTAGAAATGAGAAAGTTGATTTTGCTGATGAATCATTGACTAAGAAGGCTGAATCAAACATTTTAAAAAATCAGATTCCCTTTAGCCTAGAGAGTGAAATTGCCAAAATTAAAATCTCTGTCCCTCTCACTGAGTTAGTCACTCAGAATTTATATAGATGTCAAGTTTTAAAAGCTCTGAACATAGAAGAAATTCATGATACTGTTAACTTGAATGATGATACACCAGAGCTCCTGTTTGGCCCTAAAATTGAAGGAAAATTTCAAGAAGGAACTACCCCTCCATTCTACATCAGTTTGAACATCCATGATAATATTTTGCATAATTTCATGCCTAAAGTAATCATGGAAAAACTAGGCCTTGAGGTAACTAAACCTTATAAAGATTTATATTCCTTTGATTCAAGTGGAGTGAGATGCCTAGGCCTAATAAAAGATCTATGTGTTAACTTAGCTCAAATTCCAGCCAAAAGCTTAGTGATAGACATTGTAGTGGCTGATATCCCCCCCAAATATGGTATGCTTCTTTCAAGATCATGGGGTGCTAAGTTGCATGGTACTATGCAGATGGATATGACTTATGCCACCATCCCTATCTTCATTCAAACTAGAAGACTTTATTGGGAAACACACATGAAATACATGGTGAGTAACCAAAAAAGACCAGAAAACTCTCCTCTTTATTCCATACACAATACCTTGACTCATTCATTCTTTACAATGATGAGATTCCTAATGAGCAAGAGTTAGTCATTGAAGCATCACCAATTCTAGTGTTCCCACCACATCCAAACATAATGGCAGCCATAGATGAAGAGGAAAACAAGGATAGAACTAAAAGTAAGTTTTCTAATTCAAAAATTTATAGCAAATAGATCACAGGTCTTGAGGTCCAAAACAGTCATAAAAATAGCATAGATCATAAAAATCAAAGAATAAATCCTCAAAACATTGAAAACCGTGAGGAACAAAACAAAATTCAACATACTATAAACCTACAAGAACAACACAATGATAGCTGTAATAAACAAGACAGAGAGGAAATGAATGATACATTTGAAAACAGTCCTCTTTGGAATATGATTTTTGATGGGTCTTGCTCTTAAACTAGTGCAAGAGTAGGCATATGGGTGCATAACATTGAAAACAATCATGTTGAGGGTCATTCCTATAGATTAAAATTCCATTGTACAAACAACATAGCAGAGTATGAAGCTCTCCTTTTACACTTGCATTTATTGAAGAAATTAGGGGCCAAAAGAATAAAAGTTCATGGGGATTCAAAGTTGATAATTAGGCAAGTAAATGGGGAATATACTACTAAACATCCCAGACTTAGAGCCTATAGAGACGATGCCATGGACTTGTTGAAAACATTTGCTGAATTCCAACGTACCTTTGTCCCAAGGGACCAAAACATTCTTACTAATGGATTAACTTTTGCTGCTAGAACTTGTCTTACACCTTATGAAACAAAGCAATGCACCACCCAATTCAAATATAGACCAGCTGCCCAGATAATGAAAGATACTGGCAAGTTTTTGACGGAGATAAACAAATAGAAGACTTCCTACAATCCAAAAATGAATTTGAAAGACCAAAATCAGATTCAGAGTATGAACAAGACTATCCTATTGAAGAAAATCCACTTTTTGAAGAAGAAAAATCTCTTGAGATTGGTGAAATAAATCTGTTAACCTATCAACCGAAACATACAACAGAAAATAGCACAGATGGAGAAAATGAAGACTTAGAAGTGCTGCAATCTAAAGATCATAGCATGTCAAGAGGACTGGTCCCATTAGAAGAATTGTTTGACTTAAATGATGCTGCCAAAAAGCTAAAACTGGAACCTATTGAATCTGAAGTGGAGGAATGCAACATAGGTAGTGAGGAAAAGCCCAAAATGATCAAATTATCCAAGACACTACCAGTTCACATTAAACTGAAATACATTGAGATTTTTAAATAATGTTATGATGTATTTGCATGGAGTTATGAAGATCTGAAATCAATTGATACAGAAATAATCCAGCGTAAGATACCCCTAAAAAAAACCAGAAGCCTTTTAAACAAAAATTGTGTAGAATCAACCCTGTTCAATTACCTCTGGTAGAAAAGGAAATTAGAAAAATGTATGATGCTGGAATTATAGTACCTATTAGATACTTAGAGTGGGTGTCTAATCTTGTATCTATTAGGAAGAAAACAAGAGAAATAAGGCTTTGCATTGACTTTAGAAACTTAAACAAAGCCTCATTAAAAGACAATTATCCCTTACCCAAAATGGATCATATCTTACAAAGGGTAGTTGGTTCAAAAAGAATTTCTTTGCTAGATGGATTCTCAGGTTACAATCAAAATTGGTACATCCTGATGATCAACTTAAAAAAACCTTTACTACTCCTTGGGGCACTTTCATGTATTTGAAAATGCCTTTTGGTTTAATGAATGTTGGTGCCACATTTCAGAGAGCCATGGATATTGTATTTTCAGAAGAAATAGGTCACTTCATAGTGATTTACTTAGATGACATCAATGTCTATTCTAAAACAGATGAAGAACACCTTATACATTTGAGGAAAGTCTTTGAGAAATGCAAGAAGTATGGGTTATCTTTAAATTCAAAGAAAACATTGTTTGGTCTCCAAGAACGTAAAATTCTTGGGCATATCATATCTGAAGAAGGAATAAGGATAGACCCAAAGAGGATTGATGGTATATCGCAAATCACCCATCCTAGAAACATCAAGTAACTTCAATCTTTCATTGGGAAGATTAATTTCTTGAGAAGGTTCATACCCAATTTAGCTGAACTCCTTAGAAGCATGAAAAATATGCTTAAAAGAGAAGAAGGAGTTAAATGAACCTTAGAAGCAAAGAAATCATTTGAGCTGGTAAGACAAGCACTTACCAAAACACCGGTTCTTATCAATCCTATTTTTTCAAAGGATTTCTTCATTTTTTTCATTTGCATCAAAATACACAGTAGCTATTTTCCTATTACAGAAAAACATGAATGGAAAAGAGCAGCCAATTTCATTTTTCAGCAAGGCATTAAGAGATGCACCTCTGAAGTACAATATAATGGAAAAACAAGCCTTTGCTTTGGTCAAAGCCTTAAAAGACTTCAGAGTTTACATTTTACATTCCCACATTATAGCATTTGTGCCTCGTTCAGTTGTAAAAGACATATTAACCCAAGATCCAGATGGAAAAAGAGGAAAGTGGATTGCTATAGTTTTAGAATATGACCTGGAAATCAAACCCACTAAGCTCATTAAAGGTCAAGGACTAGCAAGACTTATGGCTGAATCCAACTTTCAAGCTCTTGATATAAACATGTTTAATGCATTAGATGAACAAGAGGATTTGACAGCTCCAATTATTGAAGATAATTTTTTGAATTCATCTTGGTATGCTGATATTTTATATGTTTTTCTCAATCTTAATGTCCCTCCTGGTTTGTCAAAAACAAAGGAAAGATTCTTAAAGTTAAAGGTTGTAAATTACTGCATTTTAGATAAATGTTTATATTGGAAAAATTCTAGTGGATTATTGCTTAAATGTTTTCCTGAGAATGATGCAGAAAAGATCAAGCATGAGTTTCATGAAGGACAATGTGGAGGCCACCTCTACTGGAAGTCAACTGCTAACAAAATCCTCAGAGTTGGAAATTACTGGCCCGCCCTCTTTCAAGATGTCCACAAAATGATTATTGCCTGTCACAAATGCCAAATTTTTTTAGGCAAAAGAAAATTGCTTCCCTTACCTCTGCAACCAATCACTATTGAAGCTCCTTTTCAATAGTGGGGTCTAGAATTCATTGGGGAAATCCATCCTACCTCATCTACCCAACATAAATGGATTCTCATAGCAACAGATTATTTTGCCAAGTGGATAGAAGCCATCCCATCTAGGAATGCCACATATTCAGTCATCATGTCATTCCTTGAAAACCATATACTGTCTAGGTTTGGCTGTCCTAGGAAGATCATAAATGATAACGCTGCTACATTTGGGTCTAAAAAGATGGTAAAATTCTGTCATAAATATCAGATCATATTGGGTCATTCTATAGCTTATTACCCTCAAGGTAATGGGTTGGAAGAATCTTCAAATAGATTTTGGTAAACATTATTAAGAAGTTGTTGGAAGATAACAAGAAATCATGGCACAGTAAGCTAGTACATGCATTATGGGCAGACAAATTGACAGTTAAAAAGTCAATTGGGATGTCACCTTATCAACTAGTGTATGGAACTGATGCAATATTTCCTACTAGTTTAGGAGTGCCAGTCATGAAACTAATCCAAGAAGTACAGTCTAAAGATGATGATATGACAAGAAGAATAAACTAGACTATAAATCTACAGCAAACTAGGGAAGAAGTATACATCAGAGCACAACAGCTACAAGAAAAAATCAAGAAGCTGTCTGACAAAAGAACCAAGGAAAGTGATTTTAAAATTGGTGATAAAGTTTTAAAATGGGATTCAAGGAGAGAAGATAAGGGAAAACATGGAAAGTTTGATAATTTATGGCAAGGCCCTTATCTTATTCAATCGGCTGTTGGAAACCGTGCATTCTTTTTACAAGAGTTGGATGGAGCTGAATTTTTTGGAGGTCCTGTCAATGGCAGGATGCTCAAACATTACTTCTGTTAGCTGATATTTTAGTTTCAAAGCTTTTTGTTTCATTGTATATAACACTTATTTTTGAATTTGAAAAAAGAAAAATACAAAAACAATAGAAAAAGAGAAAAAGACGACAGAAATAAAACAAGAAAGGTACAACCCCAGACCAAAAAAGAAAGGAAAAATCTGAAAGTGTGCAAGCTTAAATTCCACTACCAAAAAGAACATTGTTATTTAGTTATACAGCCTAATCATGACTATATAGGTTTCAATTTACTGTTGATAGGTTAGTGAATCAGATTTTCCAAACAATGAAATTTTGGCTTATTAGTAGACTAGATTAGGATAGAAAGAAATGGGTCTAATCAAACCAAAATATGAGCCAAAGAAAAAGAAGAGAATTGGTTCAAACATGCTTAAATTCTGAACTAAGAAAGAATAAAAAGAAATGGCTCTAATCAGACCACAATTTGAGCCAAGGAAAAAGAAGAGAATTGGTTCAAACATGCTTAAATTTTGAACCAAGAAAGAATAAAAAGGAACAGCTATAAAAAGATCAAAACTAGAGATGAAAGAAAGAATGAAGGATGTTTTTTGTTTTTCAGATCTTAAGCCTTCACAATTTTGTTTTAAATTTCTGCAAATAAAGTCTATGTGTAGTTTGTATATATAGCCATAGACACCATAGCAGGTCAGACAGTTTAATCCTGACTTGGCTGCGTTTTAAATTTTCTGTTTTAGAATATAGAGAATAAAATCTGACAAACAGTTTAATCCTAGCAGATAGTAGCTTAGGTAGAGAATTAATGAGTTCAACTGCTTAATTTGAAATCATGGAAGAAATAAGGGTAGATTTAGATTAGTTTCCTTCTTTCAATAAAAGAATAAAATGTTGATGACAAAGGTTTGCAAGTCCAAGTGCACCTTATGAAGAAAAAATGTTAGGAAAAGTAGGCTGTGTAGGTAGAATGTTTGGGAGAAATTTTTTTGCTGATATGAAATACTGATAATCTTTTCTAAGCTGCATGATCAAATAAAAAATGTTGTCAATGGATTAAGGCACAATTCTACATCCTAGAGATCAATTTCTGAAGTTCTTGACACCTCCAAGGAGCTGCCATCCCCAAGTGGAGCCACTATTAGCCATCACTAAATTTTTGTCATGGAAAATGATGGCTAAAATAGGTCTTGAGTCTTCAAGAGATTTTTTTAGTAGAAAATTACTCATTCTTGAAGCCTTCTGATGCTGCCTAAACTCAAAAAGTGATTTTCACTACTTTTTCATTGAACAAATCCACCAAGAAACCATGCTGATATCCAAAAAGAACGGTTTTTAGGCCATTTTCCATCATGTTCTAAACCTATTTCACTCATTGTTTGCCCCATCCATCCTTCATTTTCCCCGAAAAAATCCCCTTTTATCCTTCTCATTTTCCCCTCATTATCCTAAGAAACCTTCAAAAATTCCTTTTGAACTCATAAAAAATCCTTTTTTTATGGTTTAAATTGTCCTATTTTGCCTATCGAAACTTGAAAAAACCCTTACAAAACCTTCTTTTTACCTAAAAAATGCCCTTTTTTATAGCACAGGCTTTAAGCCCCCAAAGGCTTAAAAATCTAGCCCCTTATCCATCGTACGACCCACACCCATGACCTAGCGCTAAAATCCTAGCCACCAGCCCCTTTTTCTCTGCCTCAGCTCACCTTATCCCTCCATCCAACCCTACCTTTCCTTAAGCCCCTTCCAGCTTAGCTCCAGCTCTTTCTCCGTCATGTGACCAAGCCCCACAACCAGGTGCTTAAACCTTTCACCCTCAGCTCACTTTTCCCTTAGCCCCGATTTTTCTGTCTCCCACAGAACCTTTCCCCTTCCTTATTCTTAAAGGCCTCATTCCTTTATTTTCTTTTCTTCCTTCCTTATCACTCCACTAACCCATCCCCCACCATTTCCTCCCCTCCTACCCTTCATCCTCCCGACTTATTTATATATGTTCACCCCTATAAACAATCTCCGTCGTTGATCTATACAATCATATGGCTCTCCTTTAACCCGACATCCCAACCCCATTGGGGCCTACCACCCACTACGCAAAGAATCCACCAATATTCGGCTACCACATGGCTCCCGCTAAGACCCTCGCCCGTGCACCTTTCCCATCGCGCTCTTCTCCCCACTGTTGGATCTGACCCTTCTCATCCAACGGTCAGCATCTCGTTTCGTATAATTTTTGCTGTCGAATTTTAACAATCCAAACTCATGCGAAACCACCAATTTTCTAGGGGACGCGTGTCACGAAATGATTGAATCGTGCTCTATTTATAGAAAACCACTTACCACCGTTTACGAACGCGAAAACCATTCATGGTTTTCACAATACCACGAAGACATATTTCGTGCCAATTACGGTTTTAAACCTGGTTTTCGCAGGTTTCATCCATCAAACCTCTTCCGAAACACTGTTTCCCCTCATATGTTGCTCTTCCACCTTCGCCAGCCTCTACACGCATTTTTCCTAACCCTCGCAGGTTTTATTAACGATTTTATTTTATTTTTGCAGGTTCTATGGTGGTTTTGGGGCCGAAAGCCCTCCTACACTCCATAAAAGGACAGGGCACCTTCACGGTCCAAACAGAGGCCAAATAATGGACAAAGGGACTACCAGGTTTCATTTCATGGTTTATCAGTTTTTTATGAACACTATTTATGCCATCAAACCCTTGAACGCACTGAAAAGCCACCTATACATAGCAAAGAAGAAAGAACAGTGAAGATAGTGATTGAAGATTAAAGGTGAAAGTCAAAGAAAAATGAAGATTTAAAGATTTAACCATGATTTAAATGTTGATACATAAGGTTGAAGGATTAAAGGCTTAAATCCTATAGTTTTAATGTTAAAAATATAGTTTAAGGGTGAATGCGGTCAGCAGGAAAAGTTTAAAGCTCTGAAGATGATTATAAAGGCCCAAAAGCAATATCA
Organism: Pinus albicaulis; assembly: GCA_034641835.2. Taxonomy (NCBI): domain Eukaryota; kingdom Viridiplantae; phylum Streptophyta; class Pinopsida; order Pinales; family Pinaceae; genus Pinus; species Pinus albicaulis. The sequence goes on along the minus strand of MU968480.1, from coordinate 2,335,978 downwards.
AGGCCTAATCAGGGTTTAAAAGTGATAAATTATGACAGATCAGCAGGAGGAAGGCTTTAAATGCCAAATCATCAAAGCAATTACTCCTCCAAAGATCAGAAATGTCACTTACAGTTTGGTTTTCCTCAAAAGGCTACAAAATGAATGCACAGTCAGAGATATTTGCCAAAGACAACTCAGAATTAATTGCCAGCCTACCAAAAGCCTCCAAAGTCAACAAAAGTGACTTAAGTAGATAAAATTTAATGTAAAATTCATTAAAATAGAGATAAACATCTGAAATTTTCTCCCTTTGGCCTCCCAAAGGCCGAGAAACATTCACTTTGTGTTAATTAAACAAATAGACCTCCTTTCACTCCACCTCCTCAAAATACCTATAAATATCATATGAGGAGTTCATTATTATTTTTGGTTGAATACTTATCAAGTGTAAATAGCTATTGAGGCTACTGAAGCTCAATTTTTTAATTGAAGAAAGATAGGCTGATAAGAGAGTTTTGAAGCTATAAAAGACCCACTAGACTTGAAGATTTTAACTGGTTTGAACATCAAATACACAAGCTGATTTATGGGATCCTGGTTTATATCAATGGTGATGTTTTTCTTACTATAATTGTCATTTTTCTTATGTTTTCCATACTTTCCACTTTCTCTGATAAAGAACAGCAAATATAGATTAGGATTTACTATCAAGTACCCTAAATCTCACTGATAAATCTTTATCTTTATGTTTTCTACTAATTGTGTATTTGGTGATAATTTAATAGAGTGTAATCAGTCTAGCAATGTTGGTGAGTCCATGTCTGGCTGAGTAAAACTTGAAATTTTGTCCTTGAATGTTCTTGAAAAGTCTGCTAAGTAAATTTGAACTAGGGAAGTCTATGGTTAGCCTTGTCCTCTAGTTTATCTCCAACAGTTGCTTTGAAAAGTTCCCTTAAGAGTACGTCAAAAGTAGGCTTGTTTAAAAGTACTTATCGGATCTTAGGCTACTTTTTATGTTTATCTTAATTGTTTTCCTTTGAGAATATGCTAAAATAAAATTAGGTTAAAAGTCCTTATTCGATCTTAAGCTATTCTTTGTTTTCAATGTTTTCCCTTGAAAGTATATCAAAAGCAGGCTAGTTTAAAATTACTTACTTGATCTTAGGTTACTTTTGTGTCTTTCCATTAAGTGCATGTCAAAAGCAGGCTAGTTTAAAAGTACTTACCTGATCTTAGGTTGTCCTTTGTTTTTCTTGTGTTTTTGTTTCTTTCACAACAATTTTTATGTTTCCATATCACAAATCAATCCAAAGAATCCTTTGACATAGATGACTTGCCCCATGGACCACTCTTGAAACTTGTTGTGCAATTAAATCCTTTTGTGACTCCATAGCCCAATGGATTCACATTGTTTCTTACCTATCCTATCAGCTGAACCATTCTATCAACCTACTCACACCTTTACCCCTCAAAAATGACTTCCTTCATTTTGATGATATTCATTCCAACCAAAAAAAACAAAAACCCTTGTGCCTTATAACTAGCCTAATATCATAAACTAAACCTTAAAGAAATATCTTTGAAAACACTCATATAGAGAGTTCCCTCTTTGAATCTATGAGGGATAGATCCTAGGATTCCAAAGTGGTTTTGATGTAGGCTCTACAGCATTTTTTCTTGCCAATATTGCAAATTACAGAGGCCTAACAGGACCACTGGTGGTCCCAACCCGCTGGCGGCACTAAAACAGTGGTCAAATGTGGGGCATGCGCACAAGAGTTCACCATCCGCACTACCATGTAGTTCTTACCCATATGGTTAGCCCATAAATTTAAAGTGTTAAAGAATTACCATTAGTGTGACCACGCGGTCCCAACCCCACGGCCGCCCTAAAACAGTGGTCAAATGTAATGTGTTAAAACCCGACATCAAACCATTAAACATGCAGCTACAAAAAACCTTTACTTCGGTGATTTTCATGGTTGGGGTCATATTTCACCATGAAATAAAACTGCAATATGTCGATTATATTATACCGTAACCTCCGACAGAAGAAAACACAGCCACATAGTGCAGTTTTCATGGTTTTAAATGACACGATCTTCGAAACGTTGATGCCTCCGGGTTCCGCTCCCTTGTTGCGAATTTTCAAAACCATAAACCACGAGGTTTAAGGCGGGGGGTTGGCTTGTGACCACCCTACCCCTAACCACTTACATTAACTACGATAGTTTATTCTGGTGGAGGATTTAGTGTCGACCTAAAATTTAGGGATAATTGCCAAATTAGCTGCAGTTCTCCACAATTAGTGGAGATTTTCTAGCTGAGATTGGGAAAAGGCTTGGAGAGGTCAATTTTCGACCAATTTGGGTGAAACAATAGTCTACCTAGACTAATTTCAGCTTATGGAGCCACTTGTGCAGAGAAAAAAACCATTAGAGGCTTGTAAACACACGTATTTTCAATTTTGAGCGTAATGACAAAAAGGGACATGCCATTGGGAGCTGGACCAGCAAATGTAGCCCAGGAGGGGTGAAATGCTTCATCATGCCTACTGTGTAAAAATTATGTGATGTTATTTCTCTATTATACACTATTGTACAATGTTATTTAGGCTTATTTTCATTCTTAAAACTCACAAATTCATCTATGTTTCATGGTTAAAATACTCATTCCTTAAGCAAACAAATGAAGACAAATTGTATATGTTTTTATTACTGAAAGGACACTTAGCACAACAAACTAATACACTCCTTTCAGATCATCTGGGTTAAAAGTCTCGTTTTATTTCACCTATCAAATTTATATAATCGAAAGGAAAATAAACGGATGAGAGAGAATCCTTAGGATTAGGGGATCCTGAGGATTTCACAACTGTCAATTAGATTGCATTATAAAATAGACTTGATCCTCCTAGTCTTCCACTGGCCCGTATGAGCAAGACATGGTATTATTTTCTTTTCTTTGTTGCTGTTGTCCCATCGTTTGAACAAGAGATGTTCAATTCAGATCGCTACACAGAAAAAGTAAGTGAAAGTTGGTTTTCATTCCTGAATCACACAATTTGTTGATAATTGGTTTTTTCCAGCTTTCAAAATTGTTTCTTCTAGATTTATTTCAAAAATGAAGATAAATACATGAAGGTCAATGATAAATCAAGCTAATATGAGGATAAAACATACCTTTTCCATGGCCCAACATTCACTAAGATGAAGATACCCCGTTGTTTCCATAATCTCATTCCAATATTCAAACTCATATTTTTTCTCAGGGCATATGACTTTTTATATACCCTTGTTGGAAACCAGATCATTGGATAGAAAAATCTGAGACTGATCTAGTTACTCCCGCACTGTTTCTTGGAAATAATATACTACATAACCCTTTTTAAGGCTATCTTTAATTTTAGGTAGTTAAATGGATATTTATTTCGGGTTTCCTTTCCCGAGGCATTCCACCTTGCTTTACACCCTTCGTGTGTGGTAGTCTCTAATATTTTAATCTGGGTTGCACAATATGAAATGGTATGTTGCTTGTTCCTGGCGATATTCTCTGCTTCCTCTAACAAAATGACCAAATGTTGTTATTCTTATATCACCTCTACATGTATTTCATACTCTCCTCTAACCCACAAAATTCTCTCTCAATTATGTTTAAAAAATTTAAGATCTTCCACCCAACTATTATGATTTCTTAAATACGATACCAAGGTCCTCAATTAGACATTCCCTACATAAGGGTTGGGATTCCATATCTTTTCAAGCGACAACAGAAAATTGTGTTGGTATAGTTCATAAATAAAGTATTTTTATAGATTTGTACAAGCCCTATATGCTTCTATGAAACCATTTCTATATTCAACCTGGAAAGGATTATAGTTGATGATAACATTATTTTTAAACATCAGTAATCTTTCTACAAGGTACACGTTGTAATTGGTTGAAGGATCCTTGTAGCTAAGTTGATCAGGAGATCATGTCCAAGTTCAAAAATGCTCAAAAATGGTTGCAACCTAAATGACCGGAAAGGTCTCGTTGCTACAACTCTGGTGCCACGAACGGTTCATAAAAAAGAGGTTGTATGCAGAAGTTAGGAAGGTTTGAAAAGCCCAGTAAACTCCAAAAATGAGTTGACCAAGTTTTTTTTTTTTTTTTAATTTCGAAAAATTAAAAAAAATATATTCCAAAGAATATTCTAGGATTATTCCTCAGAATATTCCCTGGAATATTCCTCAAAATATTCCCTATGGCCGAATCATAATTTGACAAATGGCAGCTGGATTCAAAGTTGGTTTAAATTTTTTCATTATTGGCCTATCATGGGTTGCCACGTGGCAGGCTTGGAGGTCGCCACGTGGCCCCAAGCTGGAGATGTATGGTTTATCAAATTTTTGTTTCCGCACATGATTTGAACCGGTGATCTAGCCACCCACGTGAACAAGCCCGACCGTCTCCGCCACATGTTATGTTTTAACTCTTATGACAAACAGGTTGCATTTAAGTTTTTAAACGAATTCGTACGGCAGGGGGAAGGGCTAGCCCCCAGGTGTAAACATTCCATAAGACCAAGCGCCCATGACTAGAAGGCGTAAAATTAGCGGTTAAACTTCCACCCACAAACCATGTCATGTGACAACGCAGATTCCAGAAATTTAATGCAACGATTTTCAAAACCATTAGGGAGGTAGTTAAAGTGGCAGTTTGGGCTGACCGCCCCAATTAATATTAAATGCCACATCTAACGGTTCCACCAAAATTGGCCACGGTTCCGCCATTTTCGGGGTTATGCCAATTTTGGCGCTCCTAACTGGAGTTCCTCCATTTTTGGAGGAGTTTTTCAAGGGATATTGGGAAATTTTTTTTTTTGCCACAACTCCTTCGTTTTTTGACCAATTGGGGTGAAAAAATAGTTGATTTTGGGTATTCTTGAAATTTTGAACACATTGGAATAGGTTTCAGAGCCATCAGAGGTCATATTAAGCAGGTTTAGCTTTGGGAAATATCAAGGAGCCACTAGGGCCACTAGGGAGTGGGCAGTGTATTGAGCATCCTTTGCCTGTTTTATGCAAATGAATAGTCATATCTAGCTAATTCAAACATTATGAAGCTATTTTTATAGAGAGTACAGCCTATTGAGGCTTTATTTCACACGTACTTACCATTTTTGAGCAATAATATATGGGGGGCATGCCATTGGGAGCTAGACCAACAGATGTAGCCCAGGAGGGGTGAACTGCTTCATCAAATTTGCTGAATATTATGCTATGTGATGTTTATTTCTATGTTATTTACTGTTGTACAGTGTTATAAAAGAAAAATGCATGCTTTCACCTTACACAAAAATCTATTTAACCATAATAAAACCATTTGTTTAACCTGCAAACTTTAGAGAACATTATGCACACATTTTAATTATTGTTTGGATACTTAGCACAGAAAAACTAATACATTCCATTTAGATCAAGTTGGTATCAGAAATTTCAGGTTTTGAGCATTAAGAGAGCTAGATTTTTCTCTCTCTGTATTGTTCTTGTGCAAAGTTTGTTTAACAATTTGCAAGGATTTTCATGCTTACTAGGCTAAAGCTTAAGAGAGGAGAAGGCCAATTGGTGAGAGCTCACAGTAATCCTTAGTCAAGGAGGGAAAGAGTGACATTATATCCACCTTAAATTTCACCTCTAAGAGAAGCAGAATAAACCATAAGCATGTCTTCAAGGGAAGGAGAAATCCATGAAGAATTTGATCCCAAAGAGGAAGAAAGGGTGTTTAGAAAAGAATTCCTTGATTTGATAGAAATTGTGAGATTCCTTTATCGATAAAGGAACGAAAGGCTTGAAGGAGAAGGGTCCAAACTTCACAACGAAGGAGAAGGATCGTCAGGAAGCCATAATGATGAGGATAAATCCAAGAAGGGTAATGGAGGAAATGGAGACAATGGAAAGTGGCCATCATCACCCTCATCTTCATCTTCATCGTTGTCTACCTCTACATCATCTTCAGTACATCATTCTCACAAAGTCAAGAACATGGGTATAATTCCTTTTCTTAAACTTGATGTTAAGTTTGAATTGCCAAAGTTTGATGGTGAAGTAAATGCAGAAAAGCTAGATAATTGGATTAGGAAATTAGAGGTCTACTTGAGAATTCAAAATTTTCATGATGATGAAACTAAAATTCAGCTAGCTTCATTGAGAATGGAAGGTGCAAATCTTATTTGGTGGGAAGCCAAAACAAAGGGGGAGATCAAAAAATATGGTAAGATTATCTTATCATGGTTTGATTTCATTTCTGCAATTAAACAACAGTTTTATCCATTAGCTCACATGTAGAAAGCCATAATGGATTGGAAAAATTTTAAACAGTTGAAAGGACAAAATGTTCAAGTTTATACTCAAAAATTTAGAAGAATAGCTCTTTTGCTAGGAATTGATTTGCATAGCCAATAAACTTTACTCAAGTATATAGGAGGTTTTCATACTTACCTAAGACATACCATTCTCATGTTTAACCCTACAAGCTTAGATGAGGTTTGTGTTCAAGCCACACATTTGGAGGCAAAGGGTAAACAAAACATAGATGGAAATGAGGAAAGTGAGTTTAAAGGAAAAGGGAGGAAAAAGAGAAATGAAAATTCTAGGAAAGAGAAGGGAAAATTTTTCTGCAAACAATGTTCTAAAACAAGCCATGATGAGGACCATTATTGGAAACTTCATCCAGAGTTGAAACCAAAAAGTTTTAAAGCCAAAGATAAAGACAAATAGGAAGGCAAGATAGTTGCAATAGATGAACAAGGTCTAGAATAAGATTCACGAGATGAAACTAAAATTATAGCTATGGCAATAAAGAAATTGAAGGGGAAAGAGAATGAAACTAAACCTAGTTCTAGTATTTCTAACTGTCACATAGAAGATCCAAGTGAAAAGAAGAGAATTGAACTGTTTCATGTGAGGGTCATTTCAAAACACACCAAGATTGACACATTATTTCATAGTGGGTCGCAAGCGAACCTTATTTCTGAAGACTTAGTCAAGAAAATAAATCTTGAAACCATTCCACATACTAAACCATATCCTCTTGGTTCAATTTGTGAGGATGCAAATTTATAGGTTTCAAAGAAGTGCATGTTGCACTTTGCAATAACAACACATTTTATTGACACTGTTGAATTAGATGTTGTTCCACTTCATATTACAGGTGTGGTGTTGGGAAGTCCTTACTTGTATGACATGAAAGCTATCTTCCATCGCCATGAGAACAAGTACCATTTATTCAAGGATGGAAAGGAGTTTATTGTGAAAGCTCATCGCAAAAAGCTAGACTCTTCTTTAGTGAATGCAGGGCAGATGAAAAGGCTTGTCAACGCAAGTCAAATTTTAACTTTGATGCTTATTAAACAAAGAGAAGTTGTACATAATCCTTTTCATGTATATGTTGATGTAAATAATGAGTTGTTTCAGTCTAAAGGCAGGTTGTCTTTGAAAGAAGATGACAAGAAGTTGTAGCAACTGTCTTCAGTGTTGATCAGTGCAGAAAACAAAGTGTTACAACAAGAAGGTGCAAAGATACAAGAGAGGGTAAAGCATCTAAGTAGAGAAGGCACAAAGTTTAGCAATGATCATTACTAGATTTAGAATGGCATGGTACTATGGCGAGGAACTTGATTCGGAATCGAAAAAAGTACAAGGCTAATTCAGCAAAAAATCACCATAAGAACAGGATGCAAGGTGAAAGTAATTTTCAGTTTCCTTTGAAAATAGACCAATGTAGAAAAAATATGTTTACTATAGAGTTAAGTTGTTGTTCTACAAGTTTTGAAAATGTGCAGCATGAAAAGGTCAAAGTCAGCAACAGTTGATCAACAGATTGAAGGAAAAAATTATCGTTTCATGAGAAGCTCCAATTAATGGAATCAGGGAAATTTCAGTGGATTAAGATTGGAAGAGTGGAGATTCAGTCTCCTCATCTTCAGGTTTAGTAGTCCAGAGAGCTTTTGGGGTCCAAAAGCTTCCCAGTGGGGAGGTGTGATCAGGAGATCATGTCCAAGTTCAAAAATTCTCAAAAATGAAAGTGCTCAAAAATGGTTTCAACCTAAATGACCAGAAAGGTCTCGTCGCTGTGATTTTGGTGTCGCGAATGGTTCGTAAAATAGACGTCGTATGCAAAAGTTATGAAGGTTTGAAAAGCCCAGTAAACTCCAAAAATGAGTTGATCAAATTTGATTTTAAAAAAAAATAATATTCTGGGAATATTCCCAAAATATTCCCTGGAATATTCCATATGTCTGAATCGTAATCTGACAAGTGGCAGCTGGATTCGAAGTTGGTTTGAATTTTTTTATTATTTCCCTATCATGGGATGCCACGTGGTAGGCTAGGAGGCTGCCACATGACCCTAGGCCATATATGTATGGTTTATCAAAATTTCTATTACCACATAGGATTTGAATCGGCGACTTGCACGCATGCGTGCACAAGCCCGACCGTCTCTACCACACGTTATGTCTTAATGCTTAAGACACACGAGCTGGATTTGGATTTTTATACGAATTCGAATGGCAGGGGGAAGGGCTAGCCCCCAGGTGTAAACATTCCATAAGACCAAGTGCCCATGACCAGAAGGCTTAAAAACGATGGTTAAAATTCTGCTCGCAAACCGCATCATGTGACAACATGGATTCCGAAAATTTAATGCAACGGTTTTCAAAACCGTTAGGGAGGTGGTTAAAGTGGCGGTTTGGGCGAAGGTCACCATGTGACCACCCCACTTAATATTAAATGCCACATCTAATGGTTTCACCAAAATTGGGCAGAGTTTCGCCATTTTCGGGGTTATGCCAATTTTGGTGCTACTAACTGGAGTTCTTCCATTTTTGGAGGAGGTTTTCAAGGGATATTGGGAAAAAATTGTTTTTTCCACAACTCCTTCATTGTTTGACCAATTGGGGTGAAAAAATAGTCAATTTTGGGTATTATCGACATTCTGAACACATTGACATAGGTTTCAAAGCCACCAGAGGTCATATTCAGTAGGTTTATCTTGAGGAAAAATCAAGGAGCCTCTAGGGCCACCAGGGAGTGGGCAGTGTATTGAGCATCCTTTGTCTGTTTTATGCAAATGAATAGTTATCTATGGCTAATTAAAACATTCTAAAGATGTTTTTACAAATAGCACAACCTATTGAGGGTTTATTTCACATGTACTTACCATTTTTTAGTAGTAAGATATGAGGGACATGCCATTGGGAGCTGGACCATCAGATGTAGCCCAGGAGGGGTGAACTGCTTCAACAAATTTGCTGAGTATTGTGCTATGTGATGTTTATTTCTCTATTATTTACTATTTTACAATGTTATACACGCAAAATAATTTCTTTCACCGCATATAGAAATCTTTTTAACTATGATAAAACCATTTTTTTAACCTGCAAACTTCAGAGAACATTATGCACACATTTTAATTACTGTTTGGATAATTAGCACAACAAAACTAATACATTCCATTCAGATCATAAGCACACCATCCATCATCTTTCTAAGTTGTTTCTTATCATTCTCCATCTTGTACACCTTCTTTTGTAGCTAATCCATTGTGTGTTTATGTTTTCCAACAACTTTGTTTATATATTATTCCCATGTCTTGAAAAGTCCATGAATTAATTTTTCATGCAAATGGAAAGGTATTAGTTTTCTTTTATAAGAGGGTATACATAGGGGCAATTTATCCTTTGGTTCCTCATCCTCTATTTTCACAACAATGTCTTTATTCATTTTGATCTCTAGTTCTTGATTTTTTGTTTGAAAAAAAAATTCTATGGTCAGTTTCATCTTTGGTTCCTGATCCTTTGTTTTTACAACTATTTATTTTGTCAGTTTCATCTTTGGTTACTGTTCTTTTGTTTGGACAGTTGTGTCTTTGGTCAATTTCATCTATGGCTTCTGGTCTTCTATTTGCACAACAATGTCATCAGTATGTTTTATTCCAAGGGGTATATTTTCTTGGACCCGTCGAGAAGGTATATTTATGACACCAATGAGTAGGGACTCTACAACTTGGGCCAAGCAATTTAATATTTCAATACTTTCTTCTTGTCTGAGCTCATATATTAGGGTTTTAATTTTTTTCGTAGTTTTCTATTTTTCATCTGCGGAATCATATTATTCCTTAATAATAAAATATACAGAGGAAGATTTGAAGGGGTACTTGCTATTTTAACGTGCTTCTTTTTCAATTCTAGTGGTGCAGTTTCTTGGTCCTTCTCATCATCCCCATAAAAAATTTAAATTAATGAAAGGACATATATTTTTTACCATTTGAATATTCCTTGTATGTACTCATAGTCATAATCAGGAGAGGGAACCTTCTTAGATTGTTCTTTTCTTTCAGCAAGGTGGCCTAATCCTTGCTCCATGAATCCTCATTGCATGCATCCTTGCTCCATGAATCCTTCTTCCATCAATACATATTGTGGATGCTCTTGCTCTTTTGTTGTTTCTCATGTAACAATAGGGAGGGTTTTAGAAACTGGAGCAAGATGACCCCACTTTTTCCTGTTTTTTTTTTGCTTTTGGCACCACTTTTGGGCACTTCATGCATCCTATCAATCTTTTGGTGGCAAGTTTACTCCCAAATTTATACTTCATCATCATTATCTTGTTCATCTACTTTCTATGGGGATTTAGCAGTAGAATCCTTAGAAAACCTAATAGTTTTAAGATTAGGTGGTTGAGCTACCATATGGAAAGGTTCTGTGGGAAGTTTTTCTACTAGGAATTCATTGGGTGGAGTTACAGCTGCTAGGGCATCCTCTATCGGGGTAGCAACTTCAGCATGCAATGGCCTTCCAACTAGTTCATCCCTTCCATTTGAAATGCACTAACCACCAAAATTTTAATGAGGAAATGGTGGGACAAGGTTTCAAAAGGCCACTTTTATTTTTGTACCAATCGGGAATTATGGTCTAGGGTTTTTGCAAGAAAGAAAGGCATGTTAACTAACCTTCCATGATTCAAGTGGTCTAACAACCGAAGGTGTTGGTAATAAATAATGACATACCTTCCTTCACACGTGAAATATTTCTGGACAAGGAATGCAACATCTTTCCAGGGTTGTGCTAATTCCCTCCTGTAAAACCATGTGTTTATCTTATGCAGTTGTTCACCTTCCTGAAGGAATTATCGCAAAACATCAGGTTAAGGTTTTTAGGGAACATACCATTGTTCTCCCATATGGGGTAACCCTATCACTTCTGTAATTTCTTCTTTTGTTGCATGCACCACTTTTCCTGCTACCTTAGATATTCCCTCCCTATAATGCATGAAAATTTTTAAAGCTATGTGGTCACCTGATCTAGGTGGATTAAACAGGTACAAGTACAAGTGGCTCGGCACAGAGGGCTCAAAAATCAAAGTGTTCGGATTGTTCTTGAACTAATTTCATGTTGTATATCTCATATTTCTAATTCCAATGGCACTGACAGCACTCAATTCCGAGTCCGTATGAAGGAGTTAGGAGCAGTCAAAGTTTTGGTTTGACTTGGATTACTCGGTAGGTTAAGAAGGCCACATTTTGGATGAAACCTGACCACCAGATTCTGGCCACCTCCAGCTGGATTCTGGGAAAATTTGTGGGACTGTTAAATGCACTCCTTAGGTCAAAATCGAAAGGTTCGAAAACAACCATATTGTTTTAAAAACAATAAAATAAAATAAAAAATATTAAAAAAAGGTAAGACGGGTCATCACCCCCGCTCTACCCCAACTACATAACAAACATTATATATTAATGGGGCTGGCGGCCATGACCTTGTTGGACCCCTTACCCACGTCACCTACAAACCGTATTACACGACAATGGTGCATATGTATAAAGGGTGGGGTGGGGTTTTCAACTCCGTCGCTCCAACCCGAACTTAAAACCATATCACATGGAGCCGACAAGGATGTCGGGGTGGGCGTCCCAATGCGGGCCCAACCCCACCTAAACAACTTCATACTAAAGTTTAAAATGCGTATTTTTCAAAAAATTAATATGGTGCGGGTTTTAAATAACAAATTGCCTCATTAAGGAAGGGGTTGGGGTTTGACCACCCGACCTACTCCAAGTAAATCCGGATCCAACCCAACTCATCCAAATGGGTTTTTTGAAAACTATGCCCACGAAATATACTTAAACCCATTTTATTTTTTGTGCATGGGGGGAAGCCAAGCATGGAGGAGCACGATTTTTGCAGAATATTAATGTTATTTTGTAGCCAAGTATGGGCATGGAATCCGAGGAGATGCACGGATTTTAATTTTTATTTGCAGGTACATTTATGCACGCAAATCAAGAAGGTGGAACCATGAGCCAGAAAAGACGCAGGCGGAACCTTGATTGAGGCCAACTTTCAGGAAGGCGAAATTTTGACTTTGTCTAAATGGGACAAATTTTATGTTGTTTTTGCACTAGTCGATGCCACGAGTTTGATGGCATGCTCAATTTCTTCATCTAAGTTTTTTTCTTTTTCAGCCACTTTTGGAGGTGGGTTACCCAGGTATCAGATTTCCACAAGTGAGCAGTCATTTTCACATTTTTCGACGCCAAAATATTGATGGTGTTTTCATATTCAGCCGTAGAGTAGCTCAGCCTTCAGCAAATGGAAACATGAGGTATATGATATGGATTCCATGTACTTATTCATTTATTTCTCTTTGAGATGCATTATGTCTTGTAGATCCCAGTTGATACATGAGTTGTGAGATCTTGCCTTGTGTTGTTATTGATGTATTTTCAGCTATGGATTTGTGTCATGTATGAGATCCATTTTATGCCACATTGGCGGGATGCTCGTTTTCCTATGTGTATTGTTGAGATCCCTTGTTTTCCAGGATTTTTGGGATACTCTTATTTATTACATGTCAGCTATGGTCATACTAATAGGAGTCTTTCTTTATTTATGAGAGTTCTGAAGTGGAACATCTCTTAAAGAAGTCAAGCCACTCCTGTGTGAGGGAAATTTTTCCTTGTATGTCATAGGGAAACACATCCATGTACATCTTCTTCTTACAGCACATAATGCAACAGCCTATACCATCTTAACACCGAGGCCCAGAGATGTAGTCCCTCCTGGACAAACTCCATCATCAAACGACGTATTCTTATGATTGTTGATCTTGTCATATTACGTTCCTCTTATTTACAACATACACTTATTCATTTATGTTCTTTAACGTCTTAATTAAATGCAATTATAATTATGAGCCGAAGTAAAAGGTCTTGGTTAAGGGTATCAAGCATTTACCCTAGATCAAGTGGTATCAGAGCAGGCATTCTTGCTAATTGGATTGCAGGCATGAACATTGAATGTTTGCTAAGTTGAGCCATGGGGAATGTCAAGGACATGTACGAAACCATGCTCAGGGTGTTCGAGAAAGTGGAAATATTATACGAGGCTTATGAAAAACAAGCAGCAGAGAACGAAGAATTGAATACCCTCCTACACGAAGAGAAAGAGGAGAAGCAACAGTTGCAACTTCAGTTGCAAGCCACGACAGAGACGTGGGAAGGATTGAAGCGCAACAATGAAATTCTGCAAGAAGATCATGAAGCCTTGAAAGCATTCCTACAGAAAGAGAAGGAGGAGACACAGCAGTTGCAGCTTCAGCTACAAGATGTGTCAGAGGCATTAACGGAAGTGAAGTGCAATGAAGGCTTACAACAGTTTTCTTCATCTATTTCACAATCAACACCTAAGGTAAGCAATGTTGATTTTTATTTAGTTTCTTCACATGATATAATTTCGTTTGGAAGTGTGGAGATACCCATCACAGGTATCGGCATGAGAGTCCTCACTAAGATGGGGTATAGAGGAGGAGGACTTGGCATTTGTGGCCAAGGCATAACCAAACCATTGGTGGTTATGCAGCGACCTCGTTATGCAGGTTCGGGGTACATTGACAAAGGATGTTCGAAGGACATCAAGGAAAAATAGATAATGAAAAACTCGCCAAGGAAGAGGAATGATGGGGACACTTTTCCATCGTTCCATGGTAGTTCACGTTGCAGTGAAGAAATCAAGGCAACCTCCCACCATCATGATCGCACCAGAGACCACCCCAAAAGGTATACTAAGTCTCATTATTCCAGAGTGCATTTTGATTATAAGAATGTTGATAACCACGGTCGTAAAATATGGCATCGTAAAACTTGTTATTTTTTTGGTTTAAATAACCATGTTATTTCTGAGTGCTAGAAGAGGATGGCAACATAAAGGAGGAAGAGGCATGAAAAGCCTTCTCCCCAATAGGAAAATAAATCGGTTAAGCGGGTTTGGAGGAAAAATAATTTTTGCACCCATTGTGACCGAAGTGGCTAGCAAAGAGCCACATGCTTGAAAATTCATCCAGAGCAACGCCTTAAAGAAAAATCACCCATGCATACACAAGTCGAAAGAGATGATCGACAAGAAATTTTTCCACAGGGAAATTATCCCCTCGCTTTAATAAGTGAGAAATGGTTCTTCTAGATTTTTTTTTTCTAGAGATGTTAAGCTTTTCATGGCCATGTTTGTAAGTCATTTGTCACATTTTTATTATGAAAGTGATGATGTGTTTCCATCACTCATTTAAGTGACCCTGATATTTTTTGGCCTCGTTTTATAAGTCATGTGTTGGATCTATTTCATGTAAAATTGATGATGTGTTGCCATCACTTCGAGATGCGACGATTATGTTTTGGTCATGTTATATGAGTCGTCTAACACATTTCTTTCATGTAAAAGTGATGAGGTGTTTTTGCATCACTTCTAAATGCGACGATGAGGTTTGGTCTTGTAATTTTGTTGAGGTATGATTTCCATTTTGCTGTAAGCTTGACCACCGAGTACATGTTATAAACTCGTGGCAAGTATGGAAACATTTGGGTCATTGTTGGTCACATTGAGAATGTAACGTTCATTGCAGCTTTAGGCAAGTGTTGGCATTTTGATTCCGAAGGACAAAAGTGAAGGAGTCTTCAAGGGATGTGCCTTTTCAGACATCGCATTGCAGCAATTATAGATGTTGGATTTGCATCTTGATTTTGAAGTAAGAGAGGTGAAGGAGTATTCAAGGGATGTGCCTTTTCAGACATCGCATTGCAGCAGTTGTAGATGATGGCTTTGCATCTTGATTCTGAAGTACGAGAGGTGAAGGAGTATTCAAGGGATGTGCCTTTTTAGACATTGCATTGCAACAGTTGTAGATGATGGCTTTGCATCATGATTCCGAAGTACGCCAGGTGAAGGAGTCATGTGGGGATGTGCCTTTCAATGACATTTGCAGATAGTTGATGATAGGTAAATTTTGATGATTTTGGCGGAACAAAAGCTCCTTAGTGGGGAGGAATGATCTAGGTGGATTAAACAGGTACAAGTACAAGTGGCTCAGCACAAAGGGTTCAAAAATCAAAGTGTTTTGATTGGTCTTGAACCAAGTTCATGTTGTAGATATCGTCTTTATGATTCTAATGGCGCAGACGACACTCAATTCCGAGTCTGCATGAAGGAGTTAGGAGCGGTCAAAGTTTTGGATTGACTTGGATGATTGGGTAGGTTAAGGAGGCTACATTTTGGATGAAACCTAGCCATTGGATTCCATCCAGCTCTGGCCAGATTCTGGGCGAATTTGTGGGACTGTTAAAAGAACTCCTTCGATCAAAATCTGAAGGTTTGAAAACAACCATATTGTTTAAAAAAAAAAAAAAAAAAAAATTATATATATATATATATATATATATATATATATATTAAAAAAGGTGTTAGCCATCCATAATTTTGGCATATGCAAAGATGGCTAAAATAGGTCTTTAGTCTTCAAGAAACAAATTTCATGCAGAATCTGTGACTTCTTGAAGCCTCTACTATGTTCCTTATCCTTAAAAAAGATCCATTTCTTTGATCTCTTCATTCAAACCTACAAAGAAAGCCCTATTGTTGCCTTGAAGAAAACTACTCTAAAACCTTCTTTCATTCCCTTCTTCCTGTTAAAACCCCTCCATTTCCTCAGAAATCCCTTTTAGACCTTGTAAATCCCCTTTATAAGGTTTAAAACCCTTCCTTTACTCTATCGAAACCTCTGAAAAACCTCAAAAACCCCTTTTTCGGCCTAAAACCAACTTTTTTCATAAGCAGACCTTTAAGTCCCCGTGGGCTTAGGTTTTTATCCCTTTTCCTCCATGAGACTAGGACCCATGACCTTTGGCCTCAGTCTTAAGCCCTTTTTGCACTATCGCATCTCGCTTCGCCACTTTTCCTTTCATTTCTTCATTTTTCTCCACGCGATGGTTTCCCCGTCAATGGGATCTGAGCCATTGATCTCCATGATCTAACGGTCCTCGCTCCATCGGCGCATCGCACCTTGGCAAGACCCATTTCTGATTTCAAAACCTTTTACCCCTGCCGATGCAATTTATTGATTTAATCCTAGCCATTGATCTCATTTCTGATCCGACAGTTCTCATCGCATCGCACCTCGACAAGACCCATTTCCGCTTTCAAAACCTTTTACCCCCAATGATGTGCTTTCCCAATTTAATCCTAGCCATTGATCTCATTTCCTATCCAAAAATTCTCACCACATCGCTCCGACTCACTAGCATCGCACTTCAGCGATTCCATTTTCCTCCCTTCTGGAACTCTTTCCACCGAAGGCCGATCTACCGATAAGATCCCAATTGTCGATCTCATTCCAAATCCAACTTCTCTCTATCCATCGCATCCCTCCATCGCATTGGCGCATCGCTCATCAGAAATTCTAGTTCCCTTGTCCCCTGACCCTCTTCACTGTCGATGTGTGAAGGTCTGAGCGCATCTCCGTCATCGATCTCGATCTCGATCTAACGGTCCTTCGCCCATCGCTGTGGCCTTTCCCATCAGCCATCAGGCATCGCAACTTCCAAATCCTTCTTTCGCGGACCTTTTTCCCCACCGATTGTTGATCTACCGAGTAAATCTTCGCCATCCATCTCCCAGATCCGACGGCTCGCACTGATTCACCTCTTTTCCACCCGCGGGCACTTTCAACACAAATGGTCAAACAATATGAGTTCCCCCGAAGTTGACTCATTTGACCATAGAAGATCTTGATCCAACAGTCGAGATTCATTGCAGAGGAACCTGCCCTGCAGTTTCGTCCATACCTCAAGTGCCCTCGCAATACACATTTTTCTTTCAATTTCCTTTATAACCTGCTAGTTCCACCCGACCATGCTGGCTGCTTTCATTGTGTTTCCATGTGATCTCCACTGTTGATCTATCCCCCCCCCCCCCCTAGATCCAACGAATCCCGATTAGCTTCGCACCCGTTTCTCCATAGCTATCCAAAACCCATTTTCAACACAAAATAGATGGTTTTGTTCCCGGGATTTGCATTAGCCCGACCCCACCATCTCCTCCCGCCATGCTATGCTCATCCCTTCGCGTTCATTCTCAAACGTAGATCTGTACCTCCCAGATCCAATGGACCAGATCCCATTTCACGTCCATTTTTCTCCCCCTCCCCCTCCGTGCACTTTGAACGTGAAATAGGTGGTCTTGCAGGGGACATGCGTCAGCTACCAGACCATATCGCATTCGATTGGTCCCAAACCACTTACCGTCTTCACCTCACGCGAAAACCATTGCCAGTTTTCTAATACCATCTTTCGAAATCTTCGCGCCAAACTTAGTTTGAACCCTGGTTTTCGTGGCTTTATGCCATGAAACCTTTCCCCGCTGCATTCACCTTGCCTCCTCACTACTTCATAACCCCTCGCTGAGCCTTATGAAGCAGTTAAACCCAAGAAATGCAATATTTTATAACTAGTTTGTTTGCGTTGCAGGTTTAATGGAAGACAAGATGTGAAAGTTGTCCCACAGTCCAGTAAAGGGACATAGAGGGAGTTAATCTCCAAGTTTAGCCAGTGCATCATCAACACTAGTCATTCAGCTAACCCTCCAACGCGGTAAAGGAGCCATCTGTACACAAAGGAAAACAGAGAAGATCAATGAAATTTAAATGGTTAAGCATAAAATTCAAAGATCAAAGATTAATTTACAGTTCAAAGGATAAAGCATAGTTGAGACAAATACAGTCAAAGACAAATCAGCGAAAGATGACTACAAAATGCCAGATCATTGAAGTATTTATTTTGCCAAAAGACCAAAAGGACACCTGTAGTCTACTTTTCCTTTCAAAGTCACTTTAAAATAGTCAGAATAGTTATTGCATAGTCATGGGGTTGCAAAACCCAAAAAATGACAGTTTACTTGTCATAGAGGTCAAAAAAAGTACTTCAGGCCACAATTAGTTTCAAAGAACACACTTCAGAGTTATTACCAGCCTACCAAATATGCCTTAAAGACGGTAAAAACTACTTAAATGGTATAATCAGTTAATGCAATGGTTATTAAGCAGAATGGGCATTCGAACATCTCTCCCTCTCTATCTTAATTTAAATTATTACCATTTCTGCAACACTCTTCCTCTCGGCACCTATATGTATTCAAAGAAAACTCATTGTAATGGTTGGAAAATTGTTAATTGTATGAACTATTATTGAATAAGAGTTACTAAGTATTTGTAATATAGTAGGCTAGGAAGAGGATAATTGGACTGTAAAAGCTATTGGGCTCAAAGTATATAATTGGTCTTGGACATCAAATATACAAGAAGATTCACTGGATCCTGATCTAAATCATTGGTGATGTTATTATTACTGTAATTTTTATTCTCCTTATGTTTCCACTGTGTTCATATTCTCTGATAAAGAACAACGAATATAGATTAGGATTTACTTCTAAAATTACCCTAAATCTGATTGACAAGCTTTATCTTTATGTTTTCTTCTAAATGTGTGTTTGGGAATAATTTTCAATAGAGTATATCCAGTCAAGGAATGTTGGTGAGCCCATGTTTTGCTGAGTAGAACTTGAGATGTTGTTCTTGAATGATCTTTTCACTGCATGCTAAGTAGAGTCCTAATTAAGGGAGTTAATGCTTAGCCATGTCCTTTGTTTAGTCTTAAACAGTTGTTTTGGATATTTCCCATAAAAGTAAACCAAAATCAAGATAGGTTAAAATTCCTTACTTGATCTTAGGATACTTTTTATGTTATCTTATATGTTTTCTATTCTTCAGTGCATGTCAAAATCAGTCTAGGTTAAAATTCCTTCCATGATCTTAGGATGCCCTTTGTTGTCTTATATGTTTGCTTCTTTCACTACACTCCTTAATGTTCCATAACACAAACTCAACTTAAAAGATCTTCTGATATAGATGACTTGCCCTTTGAAAACCCTTGAATAGTTGTTGTGCAAGTAAAACCTTTTATGACTCCATAGCCTAATGGTTCAGCACTATTTTTTAACCTATCTTCCCATGCTGAAACATCCTTCCACTTATTTCCTCCTTCACTTCACATGACCTTCTCATTTAATGATTCCCAACCAAAAACAAACAAACAAACCCCTTGTACTTCATAACTAGCCTGATATCATATCATAAACCTTAAAGATATATCCTTTGAACACACTTATATAAAGAGATCCCTCTCTAAATCCAGGAGGGATAGATCCTAGGATTCCAAAGTGGTTCTGATGTTTCCTTGTCATTTGGTATGCCAATATGCCAAATCACAAGACCCCAACATGGTGAATCCACTGGGGAGTTCTGAGTAAATTGCCTCTTAGACATCCTTAAGAGCTCAGAAAACCCACAACAGCCTTAGATTGGTAGTAAATTACTGATGGTGGACAACAAATCACCCTAAAACATTTGAAATCATCCACTTGGCGACTCCACAACCCCTAAAAGACCAAAAGACTCTATTGGTGATCAGTAGGCCTGCTGATTACCTCTAGTTTTCACAAAGACTCCACTGGGGCAGCTCACACTATGATCAAAACATCGTGCTCACCCATGATTGGGAAACTTTCAGGATTAGGTTTTCTTTGTTAAAGACTAGTTTGCCTCTAAAGACTGTCATATCTGGCTAACTTTCTTCTCTTTCGGTCTGAATCTTAACATATTGGCTTCAAGAAGAATTCATACCAGAGCTTATCCTGACCCAAATCCTCCTGAAATAGTTGATAATCCAGAAATAATTCTTAGGAAGTCTCCTGTATCTGGGGATCCAACTATTGTCAGACCCATTCATAGAGCCAACTTCATGCCTCAAGACCTTACAGCTCTATCAGATACCCAAGTCGACTTACCCTTTCCAAGAAGTTTACTAAGAACCAAGTCACTTAGTGGTATAGATCAGACAGAATGTGAGCCTCCAAGGTCACCACAACATAGTGTCCAACATATTAGGAGCAGAGAAACCCCTCCATCCACACCTCCTGACTTTCATTTCATTCATAACTTTAGTTTCTCTCACCCCAAATCTGCTCAACAATCTCTTGCTGGACCAAGCACTTCTGTCATCCACATACCCACTATTCAAACCACTCCATTCCTCCCACAAAATACTATCATGGAAGCATGGTATGCTCCCCTAGTGTTACCACAACCTCTGGTTCCTTTACCCAATGAATATCAGCCTAGAATTCCCCATTTCACTGGAAATGAATCTACTACTGCTCAATAGCATGTAGATAAAATGAATGATTCCTTTGATTATATGGAAATAGAAGATGAGACCATTAATATGAGAATATTTTCCCAAAGCTTAGGAGGAGAAGCCAAGAAATAGTTTAAGGGTTTAAATCCTAATAGTATAAATGATCTCCCTTCTCCACTTCAAACATTCATAAACAAATGGGAAACTAGGAAGGACCCTCTCCAAATACTGTCAGATTACAATAACCTCAAGAGAAACACTGGGGAAAGTGTTTAGAATTATTGCACTAGATTCAATAGTGTCTATAACGCACTACCCCTAGATTTGAAACCTCCACAAGGCTCAGCTTTGGCAAAATTCCTTGAAGGATTTGATCCCGAAATTGCCTATCAACTAAGACAGAGGGATCCCTTGACTTTAGAAGACATGCAGAAGGGATCTCTTAGTGTGGAAGAAAATTTGATTGAGAAAAGAGCTAGGATGAGGGATGAAAAGAAAGCAACATATAGGGAAGACATTGCACCTTCCACATCTGACTCAAAATTAGACCATCTAGCCAAAAACATGGATAGGTTAGAAAAGATGATGGGGAGGTTAACTGTCCAAAAAAATGCTCAAAATAGGAACCAACGTCAAAATCAGAACCAGAACTCTAGGAGAAACCCCCCTCATATTAGACAAAGAGATGCTGATCAACAAATCAGACCTCCATTCCAAGAAAACTATGTTGATGAAGAGGAGGGAATGATAGAAGAGCCATAGGAAACTATTATAAACATGCTGGGAGTAAGTAATGGAGACTCTGCCTTTTTTACAGAGGATGACCAGGCCACATATACATATGATGATAATGAAGGCTTAGAATCTAAAGACTCTAGGCAAGGCTTTGAGAATGCCATCATGGAGGTCCATAAACAATATGACCTCAGGAGAAAAAAGAACCAAGAAACTCCCCAAACAAAGACCTCTGACACTGCTGCTAAAAATAGATCTGAAAAGGTGGTTAGAAAGGCTACTGAAAACAACAAAATAACAGCTGAGAGTTCTGGTAAAAATAAGGGGAAAAGCACTCAGGCCACTAACAAACAGAGTGTGGACCCTAACAGCATTAGCACTTCATCTAGTACCCCTATAAAAATAGTTTTAACTGATGTACATAGTAAAAACCAGAAAGTTTATTTTGTTGATAAGTTAGTGACTAGCAAGACAGATTTGAGCCTTTCAAAGAATCAGTTCCCTTTCAATTTGGAAAGTGAAATTGCTAAAATCAAGATCCCTGTCCCCCTCATTGAGTTAGTCACTCAAGATGTATATAGATGTCAGGTGTTAAAAGCTTTGAACATAGAAGAAAATAATGACTATGTCAACCTGAATGATGATCAGCCAGCCCTTTTATTTGGTCCTAAAATTGAAGGAAAGTTCCAAGAAGGAGTGGTCCCTACTTTCTATGTCAGTTTGAATATCCATGATAAGATTTTACACAATGCTATGCATGATTCAGGGGCTTCTCATAACCTCATGCCCAGAGTAATCATGGAGAGATTAGGCCTTGAGATAACCAGACCATACAAATATTTGTATTCTTTTGACTCCAGTAGAGTAAAATGCTTAGGCCTCATCAAAGATCTTTGTGTAAACTTGACCCAGATCCTAGCCAAATGCATAGTGATGGATGTGGTAGTAGCTGATGTGCCCCCCAAATATGACATGATTCTTTCAAGTTCATGGGGTGCTAAGCTTCAAGGTACCATGAAAATGGACATGACATATGCCACCATCCCTATATTCAGTCCACTTAGAGGACTTTATAGGGAATCACACATGAAATTTATGGTGAGTAGTCAAGAAAAATTAGAAAATTCCCCTCTTTATTCTGTCCACACAGACCTAGACTCATTTATTCTTTAAAATGATGAAAGCTTTGGTGAACTAGGGTTGGAAGGTGAGCAATCACCTAACATAACAACAAATATGGAAGGAGGAAATAGGGAGGGAGAGGCTCTCAAACAATTTTCAGAATCTGAAAATTACAGCAAACAAAGTAGAGAGGATGAACAACCCACTATCCATCAGCTTAGTGCAAATCCAAAAAGTCAAGAAGAAAGGCCTCAAATCCATGAAAAATTTAAGGAACAAGACCAACATAAACATGTTGCAGAACCCATAAAACTGCATTATGACAGTCAGAACACATAGGACAAACGAGACAATAATGAAAACAACAAAAAGTCTAAAACTAGCCCTCTTTGGAGTATGATTTTTGATGGGTCTTGTAATAGAACTAGTGCAGGAGCAGGTGTGTGGCTTCACATCACAGAGAATAATTATGCTGAAAGCCATTCATAGAAGCTAAAATTCCAATGCACAAATAACATAGTAGAGTATGGAGCACTCCTCTTAGGATTACAGTTACTGAAGAAATTAGGATCCAGGAGGATAGTTGTTCATGGAGATTTTGAATTGATCATTAGGCAAATAAATGGAGAGTACACTGCCAAACATCCAAGACTAAGAGCCTATAGAAATGATGCCATGGACCTTTTGAAAACTTTTGAGGAATATGAACTTGTTTCTGTCCCTAGAAGCCAAAAAATTCTTGCCAATGGTTTAGCTTTTGCTGCCAGTTCATGTCAAAGACCCTATGACAACAAACAGTTCATAGTCCAAGTGAAATATCGGCCAGCTGTCCCAGATAATGAAAAGTGTTGGTAGGTATTTGAGGGAGATAAATAGATAGAGGACTTCCTATAGTTCAGAAATGAGTTTGAATTGCCAAATTTAGACTCAAAATATGATAAAGACTATCTAAATGAGGAACAACCTGTTGAAAAAGAACCTCCTCCCATTACAGAGATAAACCTGCTAACCAGAGAGTTTGAAAATCAAATAGAAGAGTACATAAACTCAGGTAAAGAAGACATAGAGGTACTAAATTCTAAAGAAAACGGCTTACCCAAAGGACTAGCACCTCTAGAAGACTTGTTTGATTTTAATAACGTTACCAAGAAACCAACAATAGAACCCACTGACTCTGATATTGAGGAATGCAATATAGGCAGTAAAGACAAGCCTAAAATGATCAAGTTATCTAAAACATTGCCAACTCACATGAAACTGAAATATATTGAGTTGTTTAAAGAATTTTCTGACGTGTTTGCTTGGAGCTATGAGGATTTAAAGGCATATGACACAGAGACCATTCAACACAAGATACCACTTAAAGAAAAACAGAAACCGTTTAAGGAGAAATTGCGCAGAATAAACCCTGTGCAGTTACCTCTGGTCGAGAAAGAAATTAGGAAAATGTATGATGCTGGAAATATTGTCCCTATGAGATACTCAGAGTGGGTATCTAATATCGTAGATGTAAGGAAGAAAACAGGAGAAATAAGGCTCTGTATTAACTTTAGGAACTTGAACAGAGCCTCATTAAAGGACAACTATCCCTTTCCTAAAATGGAGCACATCTTACAAAGGGTAGTTGGTTCCAAGAGGATTTCTTTGCTAGATGGATTTTCAGGATATAATCAGATATTGGTACTTCCTAAGGATCAACTGAAAACAACCTTCACTACTACTTGGGGCACTTTCATGTATGTGAAAATGCCATTTGGATTAATGAATACAACTGCCACCTTTCAAAGAGCCATGGATATTGCTTTCTTAGAAGAAATAGGCAAGTTCATTGTGATTTATTTAGATGTCATTACAGTCTATTCCAAAATAGATGAAGAACACCTAGTACACCTACGAAAGGTCTTCGAGAAATGTAGAAAGTATGGGCTATCCTTGAATCCAAAGAAGACATTGTTTGGTCTTCAAGAAGGTAAACTTCTTGGTCATATCATATCTGAAAAAGGGATCAAAATAGGCGCAAAAAGGGTTGAAGGTATATTGCATATCAGTCATCCCAAAAACATCAAAGAACTTCAATATTTCATTGGAAAGATTAATTTCTTAAGAAGGTTCATACCAAACCTGGCATAACTCCTTAGGAACATGACAAACATGTTAAAGAAAGAGATAGGAGTTAAATGGACCTTAGAAGCAAATAAATCCTTTGAACTAGTCAAACATGCACTCACCCAAGCTCCAGTTCTTATCAGTCCTGATTTCACTAAGGACTTCCTCATATTTTCATTTGCATCAAAACATACGGTGGCTACTGTCCTATTACAAGAAAATCCAGAAGGACAAGAGCAACCAATTGCATTTTTCAGCAAGGCATTAAGAGATGCACCTCTAAAATATAATATCATGGAAAAAAAGGCCTATGCTTTGGTCAAAGCCTTGAAGGATTTCAGAGTTTATATCTTACACTCTCACATTATTGGATTTGTGCCTCATGCAGTGGTTAAAGACATTTTTTCACAAGACCCCGATGGCAAAAAAGGAAAGTGGATTGTTGTGATATTGGAATATGAATTGGAAATTAAACCCACTAAGTTCATCAAGGGTCAAGGCCTAGCACAATTAATGGTTGAATCTAACTTGCAAGCACTTGACATAAAAATGATAGATGCATTAGATGGATAGGAAGAATTACCAGCCCCACTTATTGAGGATCATTTCCTAAATTCATCTTGGTATGCTGATATTTTGTATGTGCTTACTAATCTCAATGCCCCTCCTGGTTTGTCTAAAACAAAGGCAAGATTTTTAAAGTTGAAAGCTGTTAATTACTGTATTTTAGATAAATTTATATATTGGAATAATTCCAATGGTTTATTGCTTAAGTTTTTGCCTAACATTGATGGAGATAGGATCAAGCATGAGTTCCATGAAGGAGAATGTGGAGGCCACCGCAATTGGAAAAACACTACTAATAAAATCATTAGTGTTGGCTATTACTGGCCCACCCTCTTTCAAGATGTCCAGAAAATGATAGTTGCCTACCACAAATGCCAAATATTTGAAGGCAAGATAAAACTGCTTCCCTTACCCTTGCAACCAATCACTGTTGAAGCTCCTTTTCAATAGTGGAGCCTAGACTTCATTAGGGAAATACATCCTACTTCATCTACCCAACATAGTTGGATACTAATAGCCACTGATTATTTCACCAAATGGATAGAATCCATCCCTTCTAGGAATGCCCCAGACTCAGTTATCATAAAATTCCTTGAAGACCATATCATGTCTAGATTTGGCTGTCCTAGGAAAATCATCACTGACAATGCTGCTACATTTGGTTCTAAAAATATGGTTGATTTCTGTCATAGATATCAGATTATGCTTGGTCATTCCACATCTTATTACCCTCAAGGTAATGGGTTAGCAGAATCTTCCAATAATATTCTGATAAACATAATAAAGAAGCTGCTAGAAGAAAATCATAGGTCATGGCACAACAAGTTGATACATGCTTTATGGGCAGATAGATTGAGAACAAAGAAATCAATTGGAATTTCTCCCTATCAGCTGGTTTATGGAGCAGATGCAGTTTTTTCTACTAGTTTAGGAGTTCCAGTGATGAAGTTGGTCCAAGAAATACAATCAGAAGAAGATAGCATGATGAGAAGGATAAAATCAGACCATACATCTTCAGCAAACTAGGGAGGAAGTTTATAAGAGAGCACAGAAAGTACAAGATAATATCAAAAAGCTGTTTGATAAGGGGAAAAAGGTCAGTGATTTAAATATTGGTGATAAAGTACTAAAATGGGATTCCAAGAGAGAAGATAAAGGAAAACATGGAAATTTTTACAATTTATGGCAAGGTCCCTACATCATTCAATCTGATATTGGTCATAATGCATTTTTTCTACAAAATATGGATGGTACAGACCTGTTTGGGGGTCCTGTCAATGGCAGGATGCTCAAGCATTATTTCTGCTGAACTCACAGTTTAAAGCTTTGATTTTCCATTGTAAATATCATAGTTTTATTTTGTTTTAAAAAAAAAGAAAAATACAAAAACTATAGAAAAGAGAAAAGAGGGCAGATATAAAAGGAGAAAGGTACAACCCCATACCAAAAAAATAAAGGAAAATCTGAAAGTGTGCAAGCTCAAATGCCACTACCAAAAGAAGCACTGCTATCTAGTCATACAACCTAATCATGACTAGATAGATTTCAATTTACTGTTGATAGGTTAGTGAAGAAGATTTGTCAAATTGTTTAATCTTGGCTTATCAGTAGATTAGATTAGGATAGAAAGATGGTTCAAACATGATTAAAATCTGAACCAAAGAATCAAAAGAAAAGAATGGATCTAATCAGATCAAAACTTGAGCCAAAGATACAAAGAAGACTGGTTCTAACATGCTGAAAACTTGAACCAGGAAAAGAAAAAGAAGACAGCTCAAAAAGGTCAAAATCAGAGCTGAAAGAAAGAAGGAAGGACTCTCATTGTTTTCAGATCTTAAGCCTTCCAAGTTTTGCAAATAAAGGTCGATGTGCAGTTTTTTTTGGATGTCATAGCCATCACAACAAATCAGACAACTTAATCCTGGTTTGGCTGTGTTTTCAATTTCTGTTTTAGATTATAGAGAATGAAATCTGTCAGACAACTTAATCCTGACATATAGTAGTTAGGTAGAGAATTTTTGAGTCCAACTGTTTAATCTGGACTCATGGAAGTTATAAGGGTAGATTTAGATTAGTTTCTTGCTTTCAATAAAATAATAAAAATGTTGATGTCAAAGGTTTGCAAGTCCAAGTGCACCCTGCCAAAAAAAAAAATTGTTAGGAAAGGTAGGTTGTGTAGGTAGAAGTTTGGGAGAAAATCATTTTTCTCTCAATTTGCAGATCATCCTCTCAAGCAGCATGATCATCAGAGAAGAAGGAGGTTTTCAAAGTGTAGCAAAGCATCAATGCACTGGTCTCCATCCCAGGAATTATTTCTGAGGTTCTTGACACCTCCAAGGAGCTGCCATCCCCAAGTTGGAGCCACTGTTAGCCATCCATAATTTTGGCATATGAAAAGATGGCTAAAACAGGTCTTTAGTCTTCAAGAAACAAATTTCATGCAGAATTTGTGACTTCTTGAAGTCTCTACTATGTTCCTTATCCTTCAAAAAGATCCATTTCTTTGATCTCTTCATTCAAACCTACAAAGAAAGCCCTGTTGTTTCCTTGAATAAAACTACTCTAAAACCTTCTTTCATTCCCTTCTTCCTATTAAAACCCCTCCATTTCCTTAGAAATACCTTTTAGACCTTTTAAATACCCTTTATAAGGTTTAAAAACCTTCCTTTACAATATCATAACCTCTAAAAAACCTCAAAAACCCCTTTTTCGGCCTAAAACCAGCCTTTTTTCATAAGCAGACCTTTAAGCCCCCGCGGGCTTAGGTTTTCAACCCTTTTCCTCCATGAGACCGAGACCTGCGACCTTCAGCCTCAGTCTTAAGCCCTTTTTGTGCTATCGCATCTCTCTTCGCCCCTTTTCCTTTCGTTTCTTCATTTTTCTCCACACAATGGTTTCCCCACCAATGGGGTCCGAGCCATTGATCTCCCTCATCTAATAGTCCTCGCTCCATTAGCGCATTGCACCTCGGCAAGACCTATTTTTGATTTCAAAAGCTTTTACCCCCACCGATGCGCTTTCCCAATTTAATCCTAGCCATTGATCTCATTTTCGATCCAACGGTTCTCATCGCATCACACCTCAGCAAGACCCATTTCTACTTTCAAAACCTTTTACCCCCACCAATGCGCTTTCCCAATTTAATCCTAGCCGTTGATCTCATTTCCGATCCGACGGTTCTCATCGCATCGCCTGACTCATCGACATCGTACTTCAGCGATTCCATTTTCCTCCCTTCCGAAACTCTTTCCACCGATGGTCAATCTGCCGATAATATCCCAACCGTTGATCTCATTCTAGATCCAACGGCTCCCTATCCATCACATCCCTCCATCGCATCGGCGCATCGCTCATCGGAAATTCTAGTTTCCTTGCCCCCTGACCCTCTTCACCACTGATGTGCGAAGCTCCGAGCGCAGCTTCGCCGTTGATCTCGATCCCGATCCGATGGTCCTCCACCCATCACTCTGGCCTTTCCCATCGGCCATCAGCCATCGCAACTTCCAAATCCTTTTTTCCTGGACCTTCTTCCCCGTAGATTACTGATCTTTCGAGTAAATCTTTTCCGTCCATCTCCCAGATACAACGGCTCGCACCGATTCACCTCTTTTCCACCCGCGGGCACTTTCAGCACAAATGGTCAAACAATATGAGTGCCCTCGCAATTGACTCGTTTGACCATAGAAGATCTTGATCCAACTGTCGAGATTCACTGTGAAGGCACTCGGCCTGTAGTTTCGTCCGTACCTTAAGTGCCCCCACAATACGCATTTTTATTTCAATTTCCTTTATAACCCATTGGTCCCCCCCGACCACGCTGGGTCCTTTCATTGTGTTTCCATGTGATCTCCACCGTTGATCTATCCCCCCTAGATCCAATGACCCCCGATCAGCTTTGTGCCCATTTCTCCATAGCTATCCAAAACCCATTTTCAACACAAAATAGACGTTTTTGTTCCCGGGATTCGCATTAGCCCAGCCCCACCATCTCCTCCGGCCATGCTACTATCATCCCTCTGCGTTCATTCTCAACCGTAGATCTGCACCCCCCAGATCTAATGGCCCAGATCCCATTTCGCGTCCATTTTTCTCCCCCTCCCCCTCCGTGCACTTTGAATGCGGAATAGGTGATTTTGTAGGGGACAGGCGTTAGCTACCAGACCATATCGCGTTCGATCGGTCCCAAACCACTTACTGCCTTCACCTCATGCGAAAACTGCTGCCGGTTTTCTAATACTATATTTCCAAATCTTCGCGCCAAACTCAGTTTGAACCCTAGTTTTCATGGTTTTATGCCATGAAAAATTTCCCCGCTGCATTTACCTTGTCTCCTCACTGCTCCATAACCCCTCGCTGAGCCTTCTGAAGCAGTTAAACCCAATAAATGTAGGATTTTATAACTAGTTTGTTTGTGTTGCAGGTTTAATGGCCGACAAGCCGTGAAAGCTGTCCTGCAATCCAGTAAAGGGACATAGAGGGAGTTAATCTCCAAGTTTAGCCAATGCAACATCAACAATGGTCATTTAGCTAACCCCCTAGCACGGTAAAGGAGCCATCTGTACACAAAGGAAAACAGAGAAGATCAGTAAAAGTTAAATGGTTAAGCTTAAAATTCAAAGATCAAAGATTAATTTGCAGTTCAAAGGATAAAGCATAGTTGAGATAGATAAAGTCAAAGACAAATAAGCGAAATATGACTACAAAATGTGAGATCATTGAAGTATTTATTTTTCCAAATGACCAAAAGGACACCTGTAGTCTACTTTTCCATTCAAAGACACCGTGACAGCCATCCTGATGGCAGTAACTCTTTAAAACCGTCAGAACAGTTATTGGACAGTCACAGGGCTGCAAAACCCAAAAAATGACAGTTTACTTGTCATAGAGGTCAAACAGAGTACTTCAGGCCACGGTTAGTTTCAAAGAACACACTTCAGAGTTATTACCAGCCTACCAGATATGCCTCAAAGACAGGAAAAACTACTGAAATGGTACAATCATTTAATGCAATGGTTATTAAGCAGAATGGGAATTCGAACACCTCTCCCTCTCTATCTTAATTAATATTTATTACCATTTCTACAACACTCTTCCTCTCGGCACCTATATGTATTCACAGAAAAATCATTGTAATGGTTTGAAAATTGTTAATTGTCTAAATTGTTATTGAATAAGAGTTACTGAGTAGTTGTAATATAGTAGGCTAGGAAGAGAAGAATTGGACTATAAAAGCTATTGGCCTCAAAGTATGTAATTGGTCTTGGACATAAAATATACAAGCAGATTAACTGGATCCTGATCTAAATCATTGGTGATGTTATTCTTACTGTAATTGTTATTCTCCTTATGTTTCCAATGTGCTCATATTCTTTGATAAAGAACAACAAACATGTATTAGTATTTACTTCTCGAAAGTACCCTAACCGACCGACAAGCTTTATCTTTATGTTTTCTTCTAAATGTGTGTTTGGGAATAATTTTCAATAGAGTATAACCAAACTGGCGAATGTTGGTGAGCCCATGTCTTGCCGAGTATAACTTGAGATGTTTTTCTTGAATGATCTTTTGACCGCATGTTGGCGCAGAGTCCTAATCAAAGGAGTTTATGGTTAGCCCTCGTCCTTGTTTAGTCTTAAACAACTATTTTGGAGATTTCCCATAAAAGTAAGTCAAAAGCAAGATAGGTTAAAAGTCCTTACTTGATCTTAGGATACTTTTATGTTATCTTATATGTTTTCTATTATTGAGTGCATGTCAAACGCATGCTAGGTTAAAATTCCTTCCCCTCGATCTTAGTCGCCCTTTGTTGTCTTCTATGTTTGCTTCTTTCATCACACTCCTTAATGTTCCATACCACAAACTAAAATTAAAAGATCCGATATAAATGACTTTCCCTTGAAAACCCTTGAATATTTGCTGTGCAATTAAACCCTTTTATGACCTACAGCCCAATGGTTTAGCACTATTTTTTGACTTATCTTCCCATGCTGAAACATCCTTCCACTTATTTCCTCCTTCACTTCACATGACCTTCTCATTTAATGATTCCCCAAATCAAAACAAACAAAAAAAACCCCTTTTACTTCATAACTAGCCTGATATCATATCATAAGCCTTAAATATATATCCTCGGAACACACTTATATAGAGAGATCCCTCTCTCGAATCCAGGAGGGCTAGATCCAGGATTCCATGGTTCTGATGTTGCCTTGTCATTTTGTATGCCAATCCGCCAAATCGTCAGACCCTAAAAAAGATAAGACGGTCATCACCCCGCCTACCCCAACCGCATAACAAACATTATATATTAATGCGGCCAGCGCCCATGACCTCGCCGTACCCTTACCCATGTCACCCGAAATCGTATTACACGTCAACTGCATACATAAAGGGTGGGGTGGGGGTGTCAACTCCGCCGCTCCAACCCACACTTGAAACCATATCACATGGAGCAGACAAGGATGTTGGGGTGGGCTACCCAATGCGGGCCCAACCCCCCCCCCCCCCCCCCCCAACCAACTTCATACTAAAATTTAAAATGTGGATTTTTCAAAAAATTAATATGGTGCGGGTTTTAAATAACGGATTGCCTCATTAAGGAAGGGGTTGGGGTTTGACCCACCCGACCTCCTCCAAGTTAATCCGGATCCAAACCAACTCGTCCAAATGGGTTTTCTTGAGAAATCCACCCACGAAATATACTTAAACCCGTGCCTTATTTGTCAGGCACGGGGGAAGCCAAGCATGGAGAAGGAGCATGATTTTGCGTAAGATTAATATTGTTTTGTAGCCAAGTACTCGGCACAGAATCGAAGGAGATGCAATTGAGTTTCAATTTTATTTGCACGTACATTGTTGTACAAATCAAGGAGGTGGAACCATGAGCCAAAAAAGAGCAGTGAATAACCTTGATTGAGGCCAACTTTCAGAGGGCGAAATTTTGACTCCGTCCAAATGGGACAAATTTTATGTCATTTTTGAGCCACGAGTCCGATGTGGCGTGCCTGGGCTTCTTCATCCGAGTTTTTGATTTTTCACCACTTTTGGAAGTGAGTTATACAAAAAGGTCAAATTTCCACAAGTGAGCAACAAGCTTTTCACATTTTTTGATGCCACAAGATTGATGGTGCTCGTATCTGGAAATTTCGCAGTAGCTCACCCTTTAGCAAATGACAGCATGAGGTATATGATGTGGATTCCATCTACTTATTTATTTATTTCTCTTTGATATGCATTTTGTTCTAAAAATCCCGACGATACATGAATCGTGGGACCTTGCCTTGCATTGTTATTGATGTATTTTTTAGCTATGGATTTGTGTCATGTATGAGATCCCTTTTATGCCACATTGGCGATGCCTATTTTCATATGTGTATTGTTGAGATCCCTTGTCGGTTGTGATTGCGTGATAATATTATTTATTACATGTAAGCTATGGTCATATTGATAGGAGTATTTCTTTATGTATGAGAGTTTCAAAGCTCTAACATCTTCAAAGAAGTCAAGCCACTCCCGTGAGGGAAATTTTTCCTTGTATGTCACAAAGAAACACATCCATGTACATCTTATTCTTACAACACATAATGTAGTGGCCTACACCATCTATACACTCGAGGCCTAGAGATGTAGTCCTCCCGGATGAAATCCATCATCAAATGACATGTTCTTATGATTTTTGATCTTGTCATATTATGTTCCTCTTATTTAAAACATGCACTTATTCATTTATGTTCTTTAACGTCTTAATTAAATGCAATTATAATTATCATCCGAAGTAAAAGGTCTTGGTTAAGGGTATCAAGAATTTACCTCGGATCATCGCCAAACCCCCGCAACTTGAAAATATACTCGATCCAGCCTACCTATTGAAAATGTCAACGTGAAATTCATGTAGCAATTATTTTCCGTGTTATTTGTGAATCCTCGGCCTCCATATTTAGTCAAATTTCTGTATGGCGACATTGCAGCTTGCAGAAAGGTATGTTTTGGAAAGTGAAATACCGGAATGTGGTGAATGACAAGAAATGAAAGAGTTGAGTGGGTAAGTACAGCTGGCTGCATGGTGAATAATGTAATCATGTGTCGTTGAAGCGGGCACGAAAATGCCAGAAAGTGTTTCACGACAAATGCGAAAATGGCAACACTGTGTGTGTGTGTGGTTTCCATGCAGCTGAGCCTTTTGCACTTCGGGGGGGGGGGGGGGGGGGGGGGGGGGGTGCGCTTTGCACTCCTAGCACTCCTTGTAGCACTCCAGACCTTGTACTTTGTACTTTGTGATTTTGTGATTTTATTTTACCTCCTTTGCTACCTTCTACTACTTTTATTTCATCCCACTTTGTCGTAATTGCACACTATGATATACTTATTTTTTCGTATGGTGGACCGATAAGTCCAACAAAATTCCATGTCGCAATTGTAAATGGCTTAAGAGACACCTGAGGGTGCAAAGGCATCTCATCCCTTTATGTGGGTTTCCCCATCCTTTGGCACTAGTCACACCTTCTGGTGTATCTTGGGGAATCTTGGTGAAGGGTAGGTCAATAGTATCCTGCCTACAAAACTTTGTAAGAAGTTCTCTTTGCAGCAAAGTGGCCTCCACATGGGCTGTCATAACATGCAGAGAGGATATAAAAAAATTCTTCCTCCCTCACACATATCCTTAGGATTTGATCAAGGCCTAGCTTGAAAGGATTCCCCAAATCCATGTGAAAGGGGACTTTTTTCTGATGATTCTGCTCCTCTCCTTGAATGAAAAATTAGGAGGCAGTCTCCCAGCAACCAAGTAGTTGGCTATAATAGAAAATCATGGTGAGAGTGTTGATATAGAAAAGAGACGCTCATCTGGAAGCTGGTCATCCACAATTCCTTCTTCACTTGTAGGGAGCGCTAACCTGGACAAAAAAAATCTGCAAAAACATTCTCCTTTCCAAGTTTATCAACAATAGTCAAACCAAATTTCTACAAAAGTAACAACCATCTTATTATCCTAGCATTAACATATGGTTTGTTCATTAAATACTTGATGGATGCATGGTTAGTGTGAAAAAAGTTCTCATATCTAGTTACATAATGCCTGAGTTTTTTCAAAACATGGACAATGGCTAACATCTCCTTCTCAGTAATAGTATGATTCAGTTTGGCCTTGGACAAGTTCTTGCTGATGAAATAAATGGCATAAGGGATTTTGTCCTCTAATTGTCCTAATGTTGTCCCTACATATTTTTCGAATGCATCAGTGTGGATGTGGAAAGGCAGATTATGATTTGGACCTCGAAGGATGGGGGTAGTAGTCAAATTTCCCTTAATGAGCTCGAAATCCTCTTGACAACGACCGGACCAAATAAAATCACAATACTTGGCCAATAACCCAAATAATGGCGAAGCCATCTTGCTAAAATATTTGATGAACCTTCTATAGTAACCTGCTAAGCCTATGAAACTCCTGACATATTTTCACTTTTGAGGAGAAGGTACCCTTTTGATGATAGTGATTTTGTTCGGGTCTACCTGTATTCCTGCTTGTGATATGGAGTGTCCTAATACAACCCTCGATTTCTTCAGGACTTCACACTTCTCTGGGATCAAGGAGAGATGCATCTCAATGCACCTTCTTAGTACTTTATCCAAATTGGAGAGAGCTTCCTGGACGTCATCCCCATATGGTGTGAAATCATCCATGTAGATTTCGACAGAGTCATGGAATAACTCAGAAAAGATGCTCAGGACAGCTCTTTGGAAGGTAGTTGGGGTATTGCACAACCCAAAGGGTAGGACTCTGTAAGCAAAGGTACCCCAGGGGTAGGTGAAAATAGTCTTATCCTAGTCTTTAGGGCTGATTTGAATCTGATTGTACCCACTGAACCCATCTAAGAAGGAAAAGAACTTCTTCCCCGCAAGGCCATCCAAAACTTGGTCTATAAAGGGAAAAGGGAAATGGTATTTCTTGGTGGCTTTGTTAAGTTATCGATAATCAACATAAATTTTCCACTTCCCATTCTTCTTTGGGACTAAGACAAGAGGAGATACCCACTCACTGTCGGATATAGGATATATGAACGCTACATCCAATAGTTTCTACAACTCTTCTTTGACTATGTCCTTCAGAGCCGGGTTCATCCTTCTTTGGGGTTGTCTCATGAGATTGCATACTTATTTGATGTAAATATGATGTTTTGACACTGAAGGATGCACCCCTTTCATGTATTTGTAATCCCAAGCAAATGCATCGAGATTCTCTTTCAAAAGCTGGTAGAACTGCGTCTCTTCTTCATTTGAGAGGTTTGGGTTGATTTTAAGAGACTTGGATGGGAAAAAATCAATAGCCTTGGTGGATTTAGAGGTTGAATCAACTGAGTGCACTTTCATCCAAGGTTGGATTTCAGACTCTTTGACTAAGGTTTCGAGAGGAATGTTAGTGGAGGACTGGTTTTGAATGGCATGGTCGATGAGTTCATCTTCATCAAGCTAACCCTCTCTAAGAATAACATCTATGGTACACATAGGGAAGTGTTATATAACTCATATTCTTCATCCTTCAACCATATAGGGAGATCATGATCAATAGAAGGCTGGGCTGGAGGATATAACACTAGCTATTTAGACAAAGGCCCATTTTTGATAGTCATGTTTCCGGCCCGACGGCTAATATAAGCATCTGCGATGGCTAACCAAGGTCTCCCTAAGATGAGAGGATACCCATTAAACTTGGTTTTTGGTTGCAGGAAAAGGAAATATGTAGGATACTCCCAAGAGTCAATGGTAACCATGACACCCTCAACAATTCCTTCCAGATTTACTATGGACTAACATGGGTGCTACGAACCATTGTGGTTTTCCTTGGTAGTCCCTTGGAGATTGTTTCAACATGTTTTGGTCGTGATATTTATGGCAGCCCCATTTATGGCAGCCCCCAGATCAATCGTAGCGCGGGAGACTATGACAATTGTATTCATATATGCACATAAAAATCCCATCACTGGTTGGCCCAGTACTTTGGAAATATCACCTTCCCCAGCATTAGGTCAGATAGTTGTCCTACCACATTGATGGTGGGGGTATCTACCTTCCTTCCCCTAGGTTTCTTGAAGAACTTTTCTTTGATGAGCCTATTGTAGATAGGGACATCCTTAATGGCCTAGAGAAGTGGTATCTTTACTCACAAATTTTCAAATTCTCCCTGGAGTTCAGTCTCCTCTGGGGTGTGCTAACTACAATGGATTCGACGCTCAGGAAAAGGAGGTTGTTAGATCTGAGTGTCAGCCGGGAAAACTCCCTAGAGGTTTGTTGGGTCAAAAATTCCACAGATTAGGGCATGCTATTCAAGAAGGACTCACACAACCACACTTGTATGCTAAAAACTAGATAACATCGATAGTAGAACTCACCCGTAATCCTACGTTTGATGTAGATCCCGTGGGGTCCAAACCCCCAGCAACCCTTCTTCCTCCTTAACCTGAAAACCAAGAAGAAACGTGCACGGAAATCTAGTTGTACAGCATATAATTACCCTAAATGTCAGTGAAAACCATGTGAAACATCATGTAAACAATAATAAATGCTTAAATAATAATCTTTTCACATATACAAATAGATGTTAACACGTGACTTCAGGAACAAGATGGTTCTTCTTCATTATGAATAGCATGTACAGTAATAAAAAGTGGAGAGATCATCTGAATCCTTCCACGATCTTCGAACAGACCGTCGTCCGGATCCGTCCCGCCCTTGCCTCGCTAGGATACTTTCAAGACTTGTGCACTCGAGATGGCATATAAACTGATGAACATCTCCAGGAAACAAGGGTTTCCTGTAAAATCTGGGAAAGTGCAGGAGGCACGGAAATTCAGACTTGAATTGGGATTCCAACAGAGTATAATATCTATAAAATTTCTCTCTCCCTTAGGCCATGCACATGAGGGGCTTTTATACTCCCTCAAAGTAGTTTCAGTCAGTTGGAAACAGTTGGCCATGTGCTGGGGTGGTTGAACTACTGGAGTAACCATCAACCCAGCCTGAAAATAAGGAATTTTTATATATTTTTTAATGATTTTAATTGCATACGCGGAAAAGTACATGTGGACTCGCGTATACACATGGAAGAGTCTGGGCATACCCGCATATGGGATTTTTAACACTGTTTTTTATGAATTTTGTTCAAGTCTGTGGGAATGGGTGCCCAAGGCCATAGAGACAATCATGAATCACATGAGGGTGAAAAATGATGCTATAACAAATGCCCCCTAATATATGAGGTCAGAAGGGGTACATGATGGCCGAAATGTATTATGCACATAGAAAGAACTTTGCAAGGACAAGAGAGGACTTCACCAGATTTCAGCCTGCCAAAAACCAATGAAAGAAAATAGAGAGTCAACTCATGCTGAGGTGGGCATACCCATGCTCAGTCAAAAATACATCATATAGAAAGTACATAATAGATCCAAAATGTATACAAGTATAGCTGAACTGAAAGTACACAATGAATCATCTGAGCATGGCCCAGAAGTACAGGTCAGAATCAATGTCCAAGTATCACATATAGAAAGCTGATCAATGATGCTGAAACTGGATGTCTGATCATACAAGTAATTGAATCTCCAAGTGACAAATCATAAGGGGTGGAATACATGGTACAATCACGCAACACGGGAGCCAACATATAGGATGTTGCTGTACTGACACTACAACATATAAGGGTGAATGGCATCACTGGCAGAAACTGAATGGACTGTCAGTAGTGAAACGAAAAATGCTGATGCAACCCGAGGTCTTCACCGTTCACTATGGCACAATTCTACACAATGGGAATAAATGAGTTGAAGTTGACCATGTGAGAAATCGTTGGATTACTAGTCAATAATGTATACCGTTAACCAACGCGAGACAACCCACCAATAATGAAAATGAGTGTCAAGGTGCCCCAGTACAATCTAACAAGTGCGAATGAATGAGTTGAAGTCGAACACTTGAAAGAATATACCAATCAGGAGGCAATGATGAATCCCCACTGTCGATAGCGAAGAGTCTGCCACTGATGACTGCAAACCCTAAGGTACTGACAAAAAGACTCTAGACCTTATTCCCAGAGCAATGAGTCGGAGTCGATGGGAAAAGATCTGCTGGAAGGAAGGCATTAAGGCATCCCACATCAGTCCAGCACGAGTGTAACCCGCAGGCCAAAATTTGGAAGGAATCGGATGAAGTAGAGTGACGGAACCAAACCGAAGTACGTTTCTGACATGCACAAGATGAAGCTAGCGCACGGAAGAAACCCTCTGAACCAACCAATAATGAAAGCTGACACAGAGGCGAGATATCCACCGATAGGGTCAAATGGAAATCAAGGTACTGCACGAATCCCAAGTGTGATAATGTATGCTGACATCGAACATAGGGGAAACCACTCAGTCAAAGACCCATAATGATGATCAAATGTTGAGCACAAGGTCACCTATCAATGATGGAAATAGGGCTAGGGT
The DNA here is from genome assembly GCA_034641835.2 of Pinus albicaulis. Lineage (NCBI taxonomy): Eukaryota > Viridiplantae > Streptophyta > Pinopsida > Pinales > Pinaceae > Pinus > Pinus albicaulis. Next base: position 2,297,430 of record MU968480.1, on the reverse strand, counting down.
GCGGCTCTAGGTTTACTCTCAGAGAAATGTGTCATAGTCGATGAGAGAAAAACCCGCCAGCAAGAAGTCAATGGGGACCTTCTCAAACCAGCACGAGAAGAAGACCAAAACATCTGATGTGATAGAACAAGATACTGACAAGACCGGGAAGGCCGACTGAATAATGAGTCAAGAGACACCGCAGAATGGCCGACTCTGGTTAGACTTCCCTTGAACAAAAGCACGACTCGTGATGACCATGGCAGTAAAAAGTGACACCGTATAAGTCTGTTATGCAGGAGGCAAAAAAAAACTCTCCATATGATTGGAAGAGATAACCAACCGGGGGAGGACTGACCAGTGAAACAAGGCAAAGGCTGAACCTAGGTCAAAACTAAAA
>MU968480.1:2214244-2296951 GCA_034641835.2 Pinus albicaulis | reverse complement strand
TCGATCCAACGGTTCTCATCGCATCACACCTCAGCAAGACCCATTTCTACTTTCAAAACCTTTTACCCCCACCAATGCGCTTTCCCAATTTAATCCTAGCCGTTGATCTCATTTCCGATCCGACGGTTCTCATCGCATCGCCTGACTCATCGACATCGTACTTCAGCGATTCCATTTTCCTCCCTTCCGAAACTCTTTCCACCGATGGTCAATCTGCCGATAATATCCCAACCGTTGATCTCATTCTAGATCCAACGGCTCCCTATCCATCACATCCCTCCATCGCATCGGCGCATCGCTCATCGGAAATTCTAGTTTCCTTGCCCCCTGACCCTCTTCACCACTGATGTGCGAAGCTCCGAGCGCAGCTTCGCCGTTGATCTCGATCCCGATCCGATGGTCCTCCACCCATCACTCTGGCCTTTCCCATCGGCCATCAGCCATCGCAACTTCCAAATCCTTTTTTCCTGGACCTTCTTCCCCGTAGATTACTGATCTTTCGAGTAAATCTTTTCCGTCCATCTCCCAGATACAACGGCTCGCACCGATTCACCTCTTTTCCACCCGCGGGCACTTTCAGCACAAATGGTCAAACAATATGAGTGCCCTCGCAATTGACTCGTTTGACCATAGAAGATCTTGATCCAACTGTCGAGATTCACTGTGAAGGCACTCGGCCTGTAGTTTCGTCCGTACCTTAAGTGCCCCCACAATACGCATTTTTATTTCAATTTCCTTTATAACCCATTGGTCCCCCCCGACCACGCTGGGTCCTTTCATTGTGTTTCCATGTGATCTCCACCGTTGATCTATCCCCCCTAGATCCAATGACCCCCGATCAGCTTTGTGCCCATTTCTCCATAGCTATCCAAAACCCATTTTCAACACAAAATAGACGTTTTTGTTCCCGGGATTCGCATTAGCCCAGCCCCACCATCTCCTCCGGCCATGCTACTATCATCCCTCTGCGTTCATTCTCAACCGTAGATCTGCACCCCCCAGATCTAATGGCCCAGATCCCATTTCGCGTCCATTTTTCTCCCCCTCCCCCTCCGTGCACTTTGAATGCGGAATAGGTGATTTTGTAGGGGACAGGCGTTAGCTACCAGACCATATCGCGTTCGATCGGTCCCAAACCACTTACTGCCTTCACCTCATGCGAAAACTGCTGCCGGTTTTCTAATACTATATTTCCAAATCTTCGCGCCAAACTCAGTTTGAACCCTAGTTTTCATGGTTTTATGCCATGAAAAATTTCCCCGCTGCATTTACCTTGTCTCCTCACTGCTCCATAACCCCTCGCTGAGCCTTCTGAAGCAGTTAAACCCAATAAATGTAGGATTTTATAACTAGTTTGTTTGTGTTGCAGGTTTAATGGCCGACAAGCCGTGAAAGCTGTCCTGCAATCCAGTAAAGGGACATAGAGGGAGTTAATCTCCAAGTTTAGCCAATGCAACATCAACAATGGTCATTTAGCTAACCCCCTAGCACGGTAAAGGAGCCATCTGTACACAAAGGAAAACAGAGAAGATCAGTAAAAGTTAAATGGTTAAGCTTAAAATTCAAAGATCAAAGATTAATTTGCAGTTCAAAGGATAAAGCATAGTTGAGATAGATAAAGTCAAAGACAAATAAGCGAAATATGACTACAAAATGTGAGATCATTGAAGTATTTATTTTTCCAAATGACCAAAAGGACACCTGTAGTCTACTTTTCCATTCAAAGACACCGTGACAGCCATCCTGATGGCAGTAACTCTTTAAAACCGTCAGAACAGTTATTGGACAGTCACAGGGCTGCAAAACCCAAAAAATGACAGTTTACTTGTCATAGAGGTCAAACAGAGTACTTCAGGCCACGGTTAGTTTCAAAGAACACACTTCAGAGTTATTACCAGCCTACCAGATATGCCTCAAAGACAGGAAAAACTACTGAAATGGTACAATCATTTAATGCAATGGTTATTAAGCAGAATGGGAATTCGAACACCTCTCCCTCTCTATCTTAATTAATATTTATTACCATTTCTACAACACTCTTCCTCTCGGCACCTATATGTATTCACAGAAAAATCATTGTAATGGTTTGAAAATTGTTAATTGTCTAAATTGTTATTGAATAAGAGTTACTGAGTAGTTGTAATATAGTAGGCTAGGAAGAGAAGAATTGGACTATAAAAGCTATTGGCCTCAAAGTATGTAATTGGTCTTGGACATAAAATATACAAGCAGATTAACTGGATCCTGATCTAAATCATTGGTGATGTTATTCTTACTGTAATTGTTATTCTCCTTATGTTTCCAATGTGCTCATATTCTTTGATAAAGAACAACAAATATAGATTAGTATTTACTTCTGAAAGTACCCTAAATCTGACTGACAAGCTTTATCTTTATGTTTTCTTCTAAATGTGTGTTTGGGAATAATTTTCAATAGAGTATAACCAGTCAAGGAATGTTGGTGAGCCCATGTCTTGCTGAGTATAACTTGAGATGTTTTTCTTGAATGATCTTTTGACTGCATGCTAAGTAGAGTCCTAATCAAAGGAGTTTATGGTTAGCCCTGTCCTTTGTTTAGTCTTAAACAACTATTTTGGAGATTTCCCATAAAAGTAAGTCAAAAGCAAGATAGGTTAAAAGTCCTTACTTGATCTTAGGATACTTTTTATGTTATCTTATATGTTTTCTATTATTGAGTGCATGTCAAACGCATGCTAGGTTAAAATTCCTTCCCTGATCTTAGGCTGCCCTTTGTTGTCTTCTATGTTTGCTTCTTTCATCACACTCCTTAATGTTCCATACCACAAACTAAAATTAAAAGATCTTCCGATATAAATGACTTTCCCTTTGAAAACCCTTGAATATTTGTTGTGCAATTAAACCCTTTTATGACTCCATAGCCCAATGGTTTAGCACTATTTTTTGACTTATCTTCCCATGCTGAAACATCCTTCCACTTATTTCCTCCTTCACTTCACATGACCTTCTCATTTAATGATTCCCAACCAAAAACAAACAAAAAAACCCCTTTTACTTCATAACTAGCCTGATATCATATCATAAGCCTTAAATATATATCCTTTGAACACACTTATATAGAGAGATCCCTCTCTGAATCCAGGAGGGCTAGATCCTAGGATTCCAAAGTGGTTCTGATGTTGCCTTGTCATTTTGTATGCCAATCTGCCAAATCACAGGACCCCAAAAAAAGATAAGACGGGTCATCACCCCCGCCCTACCCCAACTGCATAACAAACATTATATATTAATGCGGCCAGCAGCCATGACCCCGCCAGACCCCTTACCCATGTCACCCGAAAATCGTATTACACGTCAACGGTGCATATGTATAAAGGGTGGGGTGGGGCTGTCAACTCCGCCGCTCCAACCCACACTTGACACCATATCACATGGAGCAGACAAGGATGTTGGGGAGGGCTACCCAATGCGGGCCCAACCCCCCCCCAACCAACTTCATACTAAAATTTAAAATGTGGATTTTTCAAAAAATTAATATGGTGCGGGTTTTAAATAACGGATTGCCTCATTAAGGAAGGGGTTGGGGTTTGACCACCCGACCTCCTCCAAGTTAATCTGGATCCAAACCAACTCGTCCAAATGGGTTTTCTTGAGAAATCCACCCACGAAATATACTTAAACCCAGCTTATTTGTTGTGCACGGGGGGAAGCCAAGCATGGAGAAGGAGCATGATTTTGCAGAAGATTAATATTGTTTTGTAGCCAAGTACGGGCACAGAATCGAAGGAGATGCACGGATTTCAATTTTTATTTGCACGTACATTGTTGTACACAAATCAAGGAGGTGGAACCATGAGCCAAAAAAGAGGCAGGAATAACCTTGATTGAGGCCAACTTTCAGGAGGGCGAAATTTTGACTCTGTCCAAATGGGACAAATTTTATGTCATTTTTGAGCCACGAGTCTGATGGCGTGCTCAGTTTCTTCATCTGAGTTTTTGATTTTTCAGCCACTTTTGGAAGTGAGTTATACAGGTGTCAAATTTCCACAAGTGAGCAGTCGTTTTCACATTTTTTGATGCCACAAGATTGATGGTGTTTTCAGATTCAGCCGCAGAGTAGCTCAGCCTTTAGCAAATGACAGCATGAGGTATATGATGTGGATTCCATCTACTTATTTATTTATTTCTCTTTGATATGCATTTTGTCTTGCAAATCCCGATTGATACATGAATCGTGGGACCTTGCCTTGCATTGTTATTGATGTATTTTTAGCTATGGATTTGTGTCATGTATGAGATCCCTTTTATGCCACATTGGCGGGATGCTCATTTTCATATGTGTATTGTTGAGATCCCTTGTTTGCCAGGATTGGCAGGATAATATTATTTATTACATGTAAGCTATGGTCATATTGATAGGAGTATTTCTTTATGTATGAGAGTTTCAAAGTCGAACATCTCTTAAAGAAGTCAAGCCACTCCTGCGTGAGGGAAATTTTTCCTTGTATGTCACAGGGAAACACATCCATGTACATCTTATTCTTACAACACATAATGTAGTGGCCTACACCATCTATACACTGAGGCCTAGAGATGTAGTCCTCCTGGATGAAATCCATCATCAAATGACATGTTCTTATGATTTTTGATCTTGTCATATTATGTTCCTCTTATTTAAAACATGCACTTATTCATTTATGTTCTTTAACGTCTTAATTAAATGCAATTATAATTATCATCTGAAGTAAAAGGTCTTGGTTAAGGGTATCAAGAATTTACCCTGGATCATCGCCAAACCCCTGCAACTTGAAAATATACTCGATCCAGCCTACCTATTGAAAAATTGGTCTAATGCGTGGAAATTCATGTAGCAATTATTTTCCAGGTTATTTGTGAACTCTTGGGCCTCCCATATTTAGTCAAATTTTAAAGTGGCTATGATTGTGTTTCAGAGAGGCTATGGTTGTGTTTGGAAAGTGAAACAATTTGAATGTGGTAGAATGACAAGAAATGAAAGAGTTGAGGGTAAGCATGAAATAATGCATTGCAGTAATAATGTAATCATGTGTCGTCGTCTATTGCGGCAACCATTTGGCATCAACCATTCCTTTCTTCCACGAACATGAGATATTCCTTGTGTATGCAGTCAAGTGCTGTCGCAATGGTGACCATTGGAATGGGAGGGCGAGTTGTCAGCCATTTGGCACCAATCGTTCATTTCTTCCATGATCATGGGAGATTTCCATTGTGTGCAGTTAGAGGTTTCCGCAACGGTGACCATTGGAATGGGAGGGAAAGTGTCTAGCTATTTGGCATCAATAATTTCTTGTTTTCGTGATCATGAGAGATTCCCCTTGTACCAAATTAGGAGTTTCCGCAACAGTGACCATTGGAATGGTAGGGCGAGTTGCACAACCGATGCAATTTATTTTGGGCAACCTTGATTTTCCATCATAATAATTTAAAGTTGTTTTACGTGAAACTTTGTGGGCCCATGCACCATTACACTCACTCCTTAAATAATTTTCCTTAAAAAGTATTGGTTACAATTTATTATTTATCCTTGAATGCATATTATATTTTTCATTATTATCAAGTTAAATTCATTTATTTTCAAGTTGTTCATATTATTTTCACTATTTTTCAGGCCTATATATTGTTGCTATCATGTATTTCAGAACGTGCTTCAATTCGATTCACCTAATCTTATGGTTGAATATGTTGATAATGGATAAATTCACAACAATTTAATGGTTTGTTTGGTTATTTATACAATTTTTTCCCTTAAATGAGGTTGGATATATGAATTGGAAAAATGAAAGATATCACAATTACATTTTTCATATCACCATGTGTAAAGGACAAATTAAATAATAATTATTGATCTGTAAGCTATCTTGGTCGACTTGTAATCAAGGGTATCTCACATAATTTTTTATGTTAGGGGATTCTTTAATAATTTGAGTTCATTATACTTATATTAGAGACTTGTATAAATTTTTCATGTGCTACTCATGGATAATGAATGAATGAATGTTCCTAGAATTTGTTTTTCATATTTCATCCTTGAAAATCCATTTATTCTTTCCAACTACATATAAATTCCTAAACTAGATGTGAAGCGTCCTATGGTGATAATGGGACTTTTTCCGAAGCTATTGTTGTGCCCTCTATCTTTAGTCTATTCACTAGGAATGCTAGTTTGTGCAACAACAAGTTCAAAAACCCTGAGTTCCAAACCCTAGTTGTAGACCCCTATGTGCATTGTGTAGGGAAAAACCCTAAGTGCAAAACCCTAGGTGGAAACCCTTACCCTAATGGATGAAAAGCACATGTGGATAAACCCTAGAATGAAAGATGACTTAACAAGACAATGTCATGAAGCATATATAAGAAGAACTAAGATTCTCCAAGGCATGTCAATATGATATAAAAACACTAGCTACAAGCTCAAAACCCTAGATTCAAAACCCTAGGTGCATTGTTTATGAGAAAACCTTAAGTTCAAAACCATAGGTTCATTGTGTAGGAGAAAACCCTAAGTGAAATCCCTTGCAATGTTAAAGATGATAACCTTGGGTAATGAAACCCTAACTTTGCTTGTTGAAGATGAAAACTCTAGGTTCATTGAAAAGCCCTTGGTAAAGCAAGCCCTAATATGCATTGATGAAACCATAAAAATACCTGAGCAATGAATGCATTAATGAAGCACTAAATGAATATGATAAGTGCATGAAATACTAAGTATTGAATATGCCCTTACCATAATGGATGAAGAACACATGTGATAAAGACAATGTTAATGGATGAAGAAAAAATAGCATGCAAGTTTCCCTAGCAAGAAATTGTGAGAAAACATATATAAGAAACACTAACATTGTCCAAGGCATGTCAATATGATGGAAAACCCATAGCTACAAGTTAAGGACCATAGAAACAAGTTATGAACCCTAGCAAAAATTTCAGAACCCTAAGTGTGTAAACCCCATGGTGAATTGTCTACAAGAAAACCCTAAGTGAAAAAACCTAGGTGCATTTTCAAGTTGAAAACCCTAAGTGAAAAACTCTAGATGCAAACCCTTGCATTGTTAAAGATGACACCCCTAGAATTCTTCACCTCTCGTGAACTAGAAAATTTTGAGAGAGAGAGAGAGTAAAGGTTCTCAGTCGAATATTACAGTGGTTATACTTTAGTAAGGGCTATTTTATTTTATGCAATATCAAATTGTAGATCAAAAATAAAAAATAAAAATGCATAGGAGCAAGGACTATAATTCTTCACAACTCATGAACTAGAAAATTCTGAGAGAGAGAGAGTACCCTATTCTATAGGAGAGCTATAGGAGACCTCCATCTAGCTTGAAAACAAAAATTCTGAAAATTCATTGAATTTTGGACTGTAGTATTCCTTCGTAATTTCAAACCGTGTTTAGGAATTTTCAAACAGTGGTATCTCTCTTCAACCTGGACCATCTCTATAAACTTTGGACCTGTCCAAAAATAAACCCTTTTACCCTCGGATATGTTGAATTGTGGGTGTTGGAATTTTTCTTATAGATATAACCTCTACAGCAGTAAATTGTTGGAAACGTTGATTGGAAAAGTGAATAAGTATTGAAGGCATTATAAGATCTCGTTTTGTAACATATTTTGAAATACTTTTAGAGTCCTCGCTATTTTTTAATAAAGTTAATTATTTTTCTCTTCATTTTTGGGTCATGTTTAAAGTGATATTAACTGGTAAAATAAAATTTGTAATAGGAAATATTGATTCACCCCCCACCCCTCTCAGTATTTCCAACAGATAGAAAAAACTGAACTGCAATAAAAATGTCACATTTAAATTGTAATCACAATGTAATTCCATTAATAGCATTGACTAAAAATACATTCCTTACATAGAAATTGTCTTGAGATATCAAACAGGTACCAAAAAATAAAGTGAACTCGTATAAAAGAAAACAAATTTCATATAAATACATAAAAAAGGATGGACATAATGGTTGTTTATGCTGCTACAATAACATCATAAGAAATAAGAACACCATAATAGGACTCCCACCATAATTACCCCGATAACAATCACAAGAACAATGCATTCATTAACATTACACACATATCAATGTCTGTTAATGACAATTGGTGGAGCACATGTTGACTCCTCCACATATCTTTCACATCCATTTCCATTGGATGTTGCTTCATATATTATATCATTAGCAACCCTTTAAACATATGGTCGGTAAGTTATGTTAAATATTTGAAATTGTAATGCAATGTTTTTTTCTTGTTTGTGGAGGGGTTTCAAAATTTTGTTTTCTAACTTGGTAAATTCCAATCATTTTATTGGTTATCAATTCTGAATTGGTGTAAGTGACAATGTCACTTGCACCATAATTCCTTGTCTCTCTTATCCCATCAACTATGGCAAGATAATAAGCCTCATTATTAGTGGTTGTCCCAGGAATTTCCTTACTATTTTGATAGAGTTGGCTTAGTGATTCAATATGAAGCACAAATCTAGTCTGTGCATGGCCTAGATTTGGATGACACCAAACCTGAATGATTAAGGTCCACTTTAGCATCATCTGCAAAACAATAAATTAATTAAATGAAAAAAAAAATTAATGATATATCGTTATATTTTGTTCAAACTACATTGAAACAACTCATTTTTGCAGTGGTGGTAACTCACTATTACAATGGTAGAAACTCACTGTTACAATGGCGACAACTCATTATTACAGTGGCGGAAACTCACTATTATAGAAGTGACAACTCACTATTAAAATGGTTGCAATTGACCCAGGTGGATATTGGTGGCCACCCGCCTATTCCACTTGGACCCCCACCATTGTTTCCTTCACTTTTTCAATTTCCTTAATTGTAGCATAGTTTACCCATGATTGCTATGATTTTTAGGGTTTTCCATTATACCTTAATAATAAATATGCCTTCGAGCCTCATTGTACCACATTTCATAGCCTGTAGCTTCCACATCTCTTCTGAAAGATGAGCTACCATCGCTCGAGCTAGTTTATTTACATTCTCTCTGTAAACTTATTTCAGTTATTTGATATTAATGAAATGAAGTATATTTTATGTTGCATCTCTGCCTTTATTTTATTTATGTATTCTATTTTGTTCCTACATAAATATGGATCAGTGGTATCAGAGTGGCCATATCTTTCTCGATCTTTCTTTGCATGTCCCTAATGAGATTGGGGTATAAGGAGTTAGGGCTCGATCTGGTTGAACCTTTGCAATATCAGCCTCGCAAACCCTGATGCCCTCCCATGGTGGAAGAAAATAAAGATGATGGAGCAAGATATCCTATCAAAATATTGCTCTAGGATACCCTCGAGAAACAGAGGAACACGATGATGGATAACTTTGCCTAGATTCTTCGACGACTACCCACTGGCAACACATCTTCATCCGACAACCACTCTGGAGGTGCCATTCCTTTTAAGGTACAAGTTAACTTTGAAATTACCATATTTGAGGGCCAAATATATGCAGACACCATATATAGATGGTTGAATCTCTTAGAAGGATATTTTTCTATTCATGACTTTTCCAATCGAGAAAATGTCACTTTTGCGCTCCTCAAAGTCGCCCCCCATGTCAAGGATTGGTGGGAAACCTACATTGAGAAAAAGGACGAGAGGGAATCCTCCTTGTTCTTGGCTGTACCTACTTGGAATTATTTGTGAGATGCCATCAAGGAACAATACTACCTGATAGGGAGATATGAGGACAAGTACATACAATGGACTATGTTGCAACAACAAGGGGATCAAGATGTGCATGAGTTGACAAATTTGTTCCATACCCTATGCACAAAGTTAGGTTTCAAAGATTCAGAGAAACATTTGGTGCTTAAGTACCGCATTTTTTTTCAAAGATGAATCCAGGAGGAAATGGAGTTCCTTGAGATCTCCTCGCTTGGTGCAACATATCAATATGCTATCAATATTGAGTAGAAATTCAAATAGAAGAAGCGCAACTTTGGATCTGTGAATCACAAGCAAGGGAAAGGAACCCCCAAACCTTAGAACAAAGAACAAGGCAAAGGCAGGGTGGCCCAGGACAAGCCGTCGAAGCCATAAGTGCATAAAAACATCATGAAGCCAAAGAAGGACACTGGAAAGTGGTGTGAGTTCCATAAGAGCTCCACTCACAACACAAGTGAGTGTCAAGCCAAGCAGTCACTGGTGGTCAAGATGAAGGCTTCCAAATCAAATGCATGTTCTAACTCTAAGTTATAACCTGACAAGGGGAATGCAAAATGGAATCATATTATCAATGCAAATCCCATTGCTACCATTGCCACTACCAAGATCCAAAAGGAAGAACCCTAAGATCTAGAGAAGGGTGAGCACCTCTTCCATTCCGAGATGTGGTTGAAGGGTTCTCTGCTGTAGTTAATTGTCGATAGCAGGAGCCAAAAGAACCTCATTTCAACAGAGGTCATGAAGCGGTTGGGCCTGATGATCACAACCCAGCCATGACCATACACCATCAAGTGGATTCACCAAGGATGGGATCTCCGCGTTAGCCAGTAGTGTCGCCTTCCCTACAATATCAAGCCATACACGAATGAGGTATTATGTGATGTTTATTCTCTCGAATTTTGTGATGTATTAATAGGAAAACCATACTTTTGGAAGTGATATTCTACGTATGAGTCTCGACCTCACGCTGTTATTGTTACTTTTGGTAATATGTTGTATAGGATACCAGAGGTAGCATCGCCCATCACCATCTCTTTGAACACTGCAAAGCAATGTAGTGAGCTCATTTCCCCAACTGGGAATTTTTTTTTCCTTATCATCCATCCTTAGGGAAAGAAAAATATTATGGCCATGACCTCTAGACAAGGTTCCTCCACACAACAACAACAGATGGACAAGGTTGTGGAGGAGTACAGGGACATCTTCACCTCACCTGCAGGGATTCCTCTGTGTTGTTAGGTCAAGCAATCCATCGATCTAACCCCTGGCATGCCGCTACCCAATGGAAAAATCTATCGGCACTCTGTTATGGAGAATGAAAAAATAAAGAGGCAGATTCAGTAGTTGCTGTAGAAAGGTAACATACAGTCGAGTTCATCGTCCTGTGGGAGCCAAATTGTGTTGGCGCAGAAGAAGGATGGGACTTGGAGACTATGTATTGACTAACAGGAACTAAAAAAAATCAGTGCCTAGAATAGATATCTGATCCCATGGATTGATGACCTTATGGACCGACTCAAGGGGGCCAAATATTTCAGCAAGATTGACTTGAAGTTTGGGTATCACTAGGTACCAATTGAAACCTCTGATGTGTTGAAGACTGCCTTCAAATTCAAGGAGGGCATTTTTTAATGAATGGTCATGCCTTTTGGGTTTTAGAATGCTCCCGCAACCTTCGTGAGGCTGATGACCGACATCCTGTGACCATTGACCAACTTATTCGTGGGGGTGTATTTCGATGACATCCTGATCTTCAACCAGAGTTGGGAAGAGCACCTCCACCACATTCAATAGGTCATCCAAACACTATGGCAACAGAAGTTGTGTGCCAATTTGGAGAAATTAACTTTTGGCATGACCCAGGTTCAATATCTCGGATACATCATTGATGGGTCAGGGGTGCATGTGGACCTAGCCAAGATCTAGGTCATTTGAGATTGGCTAGCACCAACCACTCCAACAGAGATCTGTAGCTTTTTGGGTCTTGCCAATTTCTACCGTGGGTTCATGCTGGGGTTCTCTCATATAACTTGGCTTTTGAGTCAAGTCGCCAAACGAGGAGCAAAAAAAAAATATTTTGATCTGAATCACAATAGAAGCCATTTGCTGAGTTGAAGCATCACCTCTGCCCTGCACCATTTCTCACATTACCATACTTGCATCAACCATTAGAGATCGAGACAGATGCCTCTCACTTTTCTATTGGGGAAGTTCTTACTCAGCAGGGGCATCAAATGGCATATCATAGTGAGACACTTTTAGACACTGTCTGGAAGTATCCCACCTATGAAAAAGAGATGTATTCCATTGTGTAGGCATTCCCACAATAGAAGCATTACATTTTGGGGAAGGAAATGGTCATCCACACTAATAACCAACCCCTATAATTCATATAGACACAAGGAAAGTGGTAGAACGATCTCCACAAAAAATGTTCCACATACCTACAACAGTTCCATTTTAACATCAAGTACAAGAAGGGAAACACCAATAATGTTGCAAACTACCTCAATCGACTATCAATCGTGGCACTAACTAATTTTCTCAAATCTTATGGGAATGAGACTTTGGGTTGGCTACATCTCTACAAAAGTGATCTAGAATTTAGCAACACTTAACAAATGTCCTTGGAAGAAAATAAAGTTCTATATTTTCACCTCCATGATGCATTGTTACACCACGTGGAACACCTTTGTGTTCCTTCAAGCGAGCGTGCCAAGATGATTTGGGAAGTGCACTACAGGCAGGTCGCTGGACATTTCGCAGTCAAGAAAGAAGTGGCAGTACTACAGAAGTATTTCTATTCGATGAACCTTTGACCAGATGTCAGGAAGTACATTAGATCCTACATAGCCTGCACCATTACCAAGCTGACCATCAAGAAGCAAGGCATATATACTCTACTTCCTACCCCTAGTCGACCTTGGGAATCCATCTCGATGGATTACATTTCGGGCCTTCCTTCTACCAAGCATGGAAATGACTGCATTTTTGTGTTCGTCGATAGATTCTCTAATATGGCCATTATGGTGGCCTGCAAGAAGAATATCACAGTAGAATCCATTACTAAAATCTTCTTTAAACGAGTGTAGGTACACTTTGGGATCCCAAAATCCATTATCTCAGATCAAGACAAGAGGTTCCTGAGTATATTTTGGTCAAGTCTCTGGTTGATGTTGAACACCAATCTCATTAAGTCCACAACTTTCCACCCCCAAACTGATTCCTAGAAATAGGTCATCAAGAGGATGATTGTACACATTCTGCACATGTAAAACTCAAATCGTCCATGAAAATGGGACGAAAGCCTCCACCATGTACAACACATATATAATTGGGCTCTCTACAACTCAACTAGCCACAACCCCTTTCAGGTGGGCTTGGGATTCTAGCCACTATGTCCCATTGATGTGGCCATATCATTTGCAACTACTTAGGCAGATTCGGCTCATGTCTAGTCCGAAGATGACAAGGTGAGCAACTTCATTGAGCATATTCAACACATCTGCCAATAGGTCCATGACATATTAGACAGAGCCAATGATTAGTATAAGTAGTGACATGATCAACATTAGGTGCCACACAAGTTCCAGGTGGGCGACAAAGTTTGGCTACATTTGTATAAGGAGCACCTCCCTGGACCCCACCGCAAGCTTTTCCAGCTCTGATATGGGCCATACACCATCACCAAGGCTGTCAGGGACTATTGGACATGGGACCCTATGATGAAAGAACTTAGAAAAGACTATGCAGATCAAGGAGAAGAGTGTGCAACGCAGAGTCCATTTTTAGTCTTAGGGGATTTGGGTTGGGTCAAAGCCCCTTATGATTTAATGATATGGGATTATTTTATGAACATTGAACTCCACCGATGGTTTTCTAACCATGGTATTGTAAATTCAAAATCTATATAAGGAATCTAGGATAGAAGTCATAAATCAGTAAAATGAATGAAATGATACAATGAATTTGGATGTAAGACTATTTTGAGTCTGAGTCTGTGGTTTTGGGTTAGAGGAAAAGGATCATATAGCTGAGTGCACGGAGACCTTAGGAGGTCTGCAACATGTGCACAAACCCCTTCAGATGAGTGTGCAAGGTGGAACTAGATGTATGAGAAGGATTTGAGCATTAATGAAAGAACTGTTGAGATAGATTTGCATTTTTGTTGATGTGTTTTAATTTACTTGATGTTTATGAATATCTATGCTAAGTAAGGGTTTTTATCTGTAACTACATAGTGAATTCTAGTTTATGGTTGTTTACAATATTTTATGCCTGATTAAGTAAGATCGCGTAGTCTGCTAGTAAGTTAAATAGATGTGTTGAACAATGCTTGTATAATTAATAGATCTATTTTTTGAATCCCTGCCAAGGAAGAAAAGACCTAAAGCCACAGTCCACTATCCCTCTAGAAGCAGAAACATGGTTCTAGCATCCCCCTATATTTCCTCTAGTAAGACTTCGATTTGCGCAAGATTATCATTACCGAAAGGGCCGATAATAGTGGGTTTTGTTGGTTCGCGTAGCCACATTTGAACCTGGGTCTAGGCCCCATCAAGCCAACAAATGGTTCCATCCATACGTTCTCCATGTGGCCGATTTGATCTCATCTGTGAATTGCTCCCAAATTTCTGGTGGACTGGATAGCTTCAATTGTAGTTGCAGTTCTACAATCTTCATCTACATCTCGAGGCATACTTGGTCAACCTTGACTTTGGATCCCTTTACTGTTGTCGAGAGCTTGGCCAATTTTTCCTCTGGTGCAGTTGTAGCCTAAATCTGGAGCTCTGGTAGCTCAATGAAATCCATGGAGATGGCATCCTCCAACTTTTGTATGTGCGCAGTCTCCACATCTTTCTCTTGGACAACCCTCTTGTTTTCTTCATCCATGCTCTTTCTTTCCTTCTCGACATCCTCAATAATGAATAGGGTGTGTTGTTCTTGGATCTGAAATTCTTCAGTCACACCTTTGTGGAACTCGTGAAAATTTTATAGAGGCAACATAACAAGATTAAGTCTTTCATTCTACGAGTGTACTGCCTACTTCATCTAATCTGCTGCGTAAAAAATTAACGTGCCCATCAGGATCGGCACCGCGTGGGTATTGGAGGTTAGACATAGTTTAGGCACTTCTATGCTTGTGTCTACTTGTACCCCTCTCACTTTAACCGTGCTCTCTTGCAACCCACTCACTTAACTTGCGCTCACCTGAACTATGCTCGTGTGAACCTGCAAGTCCTTCAAGCCCTTATGAACGTCCACCAGCACCTTCTTGTATTGTTCTTCAATGTTTCCCCATAGGTGCTCTATGACGTGCTTGACAGTGTTTCTTATCTCATCAATGTCACCCTCAGTGAGGACCATGGCTTCCAAGTGAGTGGACCTATTAGACTTTACCCTCTTCCTCATGCCGCCCTTCTGTGGTTTTCAATTCTTGGTAGTAAAATGGGAGGGGGGGTTAGATGGATCCTTGCTAATATCACCGCCAAGAGAATCAGCCCCTTCTGTCTCTGAAATATCTATCTTTGTATGCAGTTCCTCTTGGGTCACTTTACCAGTCATGAATGTGACTTTCTTGTCCTTCTTTCCCATTGGTGTGGTGGTCTTCGCACCACTCATCCCTGCCTCCTCCGCGCCTTCAGTAAGTGGAGTTAACCAATCACTTGGCCATTGATTGATGATGGTTTCCACATCCTCCAGTTATATAGTGTACGAAAAGTCATACCAGAGCCTAATGGGGCCCTTCTCCACCTGAATGTGAATGTGGTGGAAGTCTGCTTTAAACTCTACAATATGTCGATACTGATTGACAATGCTCAGTGATTACCAGGGATTTTGGTTAATCACCATCTAGAGATTCATCTCAATTCCAACCCAAAAAAATTTATATGCCATGACGCTGGATGGCTCCGTTGAATGCCACAATGAGGCATATTTGGCAGCCTCACACAGATCATGGTCCGAATTAGAGAACTGTGACTCCTCGGGCTCCCTCCAAGCCATTAATGCAATGAGGAGCAAGAGCCACGTGTAGTCAAACTTCTTTCCATCTTCTTGAGTTTCTCTGCAATCATCGAGGAACTCACTACATAAATATTTGGCCCAATTAATGCTCTTGGAGCACTCCGCCACCAAGGATATGACTGGCGCAGAAGCATCCTCTCCATAGCTCTTTCTCATAATTTTCCCCACTAAAATGTGCATGGAAAAGAGCACAGATATATAAGAAATGGCTTTGATTGAATAACCTCGGGTTCCCTTCATTAGATTATGTATTTTTTTCATTTTGTCGGCACACCGGAGAAGGTCGTGCAGAAGGAAAGAAGCCTGTGATGGAGGCATGGGTTCAGAAAGAGGAAGATAAGAATGTTGGGTTTAATGTACAGTGTGAGAAGGAGACATTCATGGAAGAAAAGAAGGAATTTATGACCCCTAAATCTTCGACATCAACTACGCAGCCATAACTATTTCCACTGAATAAGAAGCTTGAGGAGAACACTAAAGTGCAAGAAACTGATCCATCTATCCTGGCGTCTTTTTTACAGACATGTATGAAGCTACTAAGGGACCATAAGGCTATAGAAGGGTTACAAGAGATGATAGATAAACGCACTGGAAAGGAAGAGTTACGAATGGAATAATGTGCAGTGAATACTGTGTACAAAAATAAGAAGAGAATCGGCCGAGAGATACGGTTGATTGCGCAAATCGAATATTATTATGGATCAATTCATTCTGGATCTAGGATCAGATGCCAACGTTCTACCAAAGCAAACATGGTAGTGGATGGGAAGGCCTAAGCTGCAATGGTCACCAATTTAGCTAAGGATGGAAAATCAACAGAAGATCATTCCTATGGGGCAATTGCAGGGAATCAACATAGATATTGATGGAGAAAGTGTGTTCGTCGACTTAGAGGTTATTGATATTTTCGATGATAGAAATATGTATCCTACATTCGTTGGATTTGATTGGGCATATGACATGGATGCTATCATCAACCTAAAGAATAGGAAGATGATATTTAAAAGGAATGGTACATGTGTCATTAGATCCTTCCGAAGGTGCGCGCTATACAAATATTGTCCAGCATGAGCATGGGGATGCTGAGATTGACCATATCTATAAGGTTACTACGAAAAATAAAGACTAGATTAATCCCAACGAGAATGGTAGAATTTGTTGGGAGCACGACAGTTTGTGCATTTTAGATTCTGATGAAGAGCTAGAGCATTAGCAAAATCGCCTGCATGAAGTAACTACTAAGCACTATAAAAAAGTTACCAAATCTTTGTGTTGTGTCAGATTAGAAGTGCATGACTTGCCTTTTTATGATGGAACGAGGAATGTTTTCTTCTTTCTGGAAGAATTTGAGCAAAAGGTGCCTCAGGATCATAGATATGAAGCTTTGGACTTCACATTGAGGTCCACTCCATCCCGATGGTGGGGCGCACATAGAGAAATTTGAGGAGGATGGAAGGAGTTTTTCAAATTGATGAGGCTAAGGTTTGTTCATGTAGACATGAAGGTCGTAGAGAAGTATGATGGTCAGAAATATCCTCGTGATCATTTATTTCACTGGACCGCAACTTGGGGTACATAACCTCAACCAGAGTGGGTGCACATGTTCTTTCATTCCTTGGAGGTGATCTCTCAGTAGTGGTATCTTGAAATAGATTTGTGCCATGGCATGAAGGATTAGGATGAGATGATGGAAGGATTCTTGTTAACTTATAGCTTCACTGATGGTTGGAATTGTATTAATGAGGCTCTTCAAGAAGTCAAAGAGAGATTATTCTGAATTATTAAGGAGCTAAAGACGTTGGTATAACCTAGTTGGGTTGCGCAGTTAGAACAAGCCCACAGATGATACAATTTAACCACAAAAGAAGGTGAGGAGGATCCGTGTGATGTTAATATTCTAGAGCTAGAGGGACAACACGAGGTTGTAGGGCATGCGGTAGCGATTCCGTACGTAATACAACCTGTCAGGACTCAACAAGTCAACATAGGCTCAGAGGTGGAGCCAAAATTTGCGAAGATTGGGGACTATTGGGATGATGACACAGTAAGCAAGGTCACTGAGTTATTGCCATTAGAGTACTTTTGAGGTCTAAAATGGGCCTCCTAAGAAAAATGTACAACCAAAATAAACATTATAAGAACCAATAAGATTCAAGATGTGGATGTCAACCATGGGGGATGATTCACCATTTTTTGGGTAAAAAGGTAACATGATTAAAAATTAATAGAATAATAAAACTATTTTTTCAACTTGTATTTTCAACTTATCTCCCTAAGGTTTTACTAAAATTTCAAGCTGGAGTACTTGTTGGATGCAAAATTTGATTCCTTATCCAAGGAGTACCCATGTTGCATACTTTCGTTGGACTCTACTACATGAAAAATGAGAAATACATGGAAAAAAATGATTGCAATAATTTTTTTCATGTATTTCTAAATTTTTGAATAGCAGGGTCCATCAAAAGTATGAAACATGGGTACTGCTTGGATGAGGAATCAAAATTTTCATCTAACGAGTGTTCTCGCTTGAAATTTGAGTAAACCCATAGGGAGATAAGTTGAAAATATGAGTTGAAAAAGTAGTTTTTTATTTTTTCCCTCTAAAAGTTGATGATGTAATCTAATCTTACTTTATTATTTCCACTATTATTTTATAATTTCCTTAGGAGGCCCATTCTAGACCTCAAAATTCCGCATATGATGAATACTAGGACTTGTTCCCAACAAAATTCTCGGAATTGAAAGTTATTGTAGGTGATCTAGGAGTTATGAACATCACTTTTAAACATAATGAAAAAACTGTCAAGCAGCGCCCATATCGGTTGAACCCAAAGTACAAGGGGAAAGTGAGGGACTAACTCGAAAAAATGCTCATCACTGGCATCATTGAACTAGTCAAGGAGTATGAGAGGGTTAGCCCCATGGTGGTCTAAGAGAAGAAGACTGAGGATGAAATAAATTTTTTGTTGATCTCCACAAGCTGAGTGATGCATGTGTCCATGATCCATTTTCGACACCATTCAGAGACGAAGTTTTGGAAAATGCCCGTGGGCAGGAAGTCTACTCATTTACCGATGGATTATTAGGGTATATCAGATCATAATTGCACCAGAAGACAGGAGAAAGACCACCTTCGTTACTGAGTGGGGCTCATTTCAGTACAATGTCATGCCATTTGGATTAAAAAAAACACTAGCCATATTTTCTAGAGTATTTTTTTCAGCTTTTAGAGAGTATATCCATAAATTCCTAGAGGTGAAATTTGATGACTGGAAATTTTTTGGCTTGTTAAAGAAGCATGTATCTAGTCTGTGCTTGATGTTGGATACCTGCAGAAAGTATCAGATCTCATTAAATCTAAAAAAGTGCAATTTCTACGTACCATACACTATTTTATTGGTACATATTGTGTGAAAATAGGGATTGATGGTAGACCCTGCGAAGGTTGTCGTGATTATCAATTTGAAACCCACAACAAGTGTAAAGAAGCTACGCATGACGCTTGTACATATAGGCTATTACAAGAAGTTCATTAAGGCATATGTACAGATCATTGCACCAATGGAGAAGCTATTAAAGAAAGATGTCAAGTTCTACTGGGATGGCGATTGTTAGAAGAGCCTCGATGTAATGAAAGAAAATAAGTAACTGCGCCTATTCTCATCTTCCCATATTGGAAGAAGGAATTTCATGTACATGCTGATGCATCCTGCATAGCTTTGGGAGAAATGTTAGTGCAGCCTGGGGAAGGAGATATCGATCACCCTGTAGCTTTTGCAAGCAGGAAGTTGTCTAAGATGGAAAGGGACTACTCCACCATAGAGCACAAAGGGTTGGAAATGGTATATGTGCTGCAAAAATTCAAACACTATGTATTGGTTACTCACTTCAAAATGTCCACAAGTATTAGATAAACAGTGATCGGGTGCTCTGTTAAGGCACTCTTTGATATGAAGTCATCGGTTCAATTCCCCACAATGAAAGAAGTTAGAAAAGACTCTGCAGATTAAGGAGCAAAGCACGGAGTCCATTTTGAGTCTTAGGGCTTTGGGGTGGGTCAAAGCCCCTTATTATGTAATGGGATGGGATTATTTTATGAATTTTGAACTCCGCCCATGGTTTTCAGACCATGATATTGTAAATGAAAAATACATATGAAGAGTATAGGATAGAATTCATAAAAAAGTGAAATAAATGAAATGATAGAATGCATTTGGATGTAAGACTGTTTTGAGTCCAATTCTCTAGTTCTGGGTTAGAGGAAAATGCTCCTACAGTTGAGTGCGTGGATACATTAAGAAGTCTGCAACTATGTGCGCAGACCCCTGCAGCTGAGTGCGTAGGGGTGGAACTGGATGTATGAGAAGGATCTGAGCATTAATGAAAGAACTGTGAGATATATCTGTGTTTCCATTGATGTGTTTTACTTTACTTGATGTTTATGAATATTTGTGCTGAAGTAAGGGTTTTGATCTATAGATACATAGTGAAGTCTGGTTTATGGTTGTTTACATTATCTTATGCTTGATTAAGTAAGATTGCACAGTTTGTTGGTAAGTTCAACATATGTGTTGAACAATGCTTGTATAATTAATATATTTGTTCTGTGAAGCCCTGCCAAGGAATAAAAACCCTCAATTCATAGTCCACTATCCCTATGAATGCAGAAACCTGGTTCTAGCATCCCCCTATATTGCCTCGGGTGAGACTTCGGTCTGCGCAAACAGATCATTGCCGAACCGGCCAGTAATAGTGGGTTTTGTTGGTTCGCACAACCACATTTGAACCTCGGTCTAGGCACCATCAAGTCAACATGGTAACGTGCAGGTTAAAAAATATTATAATTTGTCCCCTTTTACTACTAAGAGGCAACAACCACAGAAGGGAAACTCAAGGAAGAAGGTCAATTCCGATAGGTCTGTATGCTCATAAGCCATGGTCCTCACTTAGGGGGACATTGATGAGATAGGCGACAATGTCAAGCACATCACATAACACCTATGGGGCAACATTGAAGAAAAATACAATAATTTGTTGGCAGACGTTCATAAGGGCTTGAAGGAATTGCAGGTTCATATCAGCGTAGTTCAGGCGAGCGCGAGTCAAGTGACTGGGCTACTAGTGAGTGCAATTCAAGTGAGAAAGGTACAAGCAAGCATAATCATGACATCACCTGAACTGGATCTAACCTCTGATACCTGCATGATGCTGATCTCGGTGGGCACATTAATTTTTAACACAGCGGAGCAGGTGAAGATGGTAGTACACTAGCAGAATTTAAGACTTAATATTGTTGTGCTACTTCCACAAAATTTGCACAAGTCCACAAAGGCGTGACTAAATAATTGCAGATCCAAGAGCAACACACCCTATTAATTATTGAGGATGTCAAGAAGGAAAGAAAGAGCATGGCAGAAGAAAAGCAGAGGGTTTTCTAAGAGTGAGATGTGGAGGCTACACACAAACATAAGCTAGAGGATGCCATCCCCATGGCTTGCAGCCAGCTACCAGAGCTCCATATTTAGGCTGCAGCTACGCCAGAGGAAAAAATTTCCAAGCTCATGACAACATTAAAGTACTCGAAGCCGAGGTCAACTAAGTATGCCTCGAGATGCAGATGAAGATCATAGAACTGCAGTTGGAATTGAATCCAACCACTCCACCATAAGTTCGAGAGCAATCCATAACATAGCTCAAAGAGACCACGAAATAGATTGAGTCTCGTATACAAGACTGCACGAATGTATACGGATAAATTATGGATGTATGGGCCTCACTGCAGGAGGACCCTCAGGTGCAGAAGATAGACACCAAAGTGCGTGAAAAACGAGAGCAGCTAGATCAAATTAAGATAACTATAAAGACCTTAGCGCCAACGCAATAGTTTACCCATCTCTAAGAGGATAAATTTTTACAGGAGAAGGTCGTTAAGCTGCACAGGTGAGAGAATCTACTTACAGAAAAAATTAATCCATGGGAAGTCAAGACCATCCAGCTCTCCCAAACTATATAACAGAATCAAAAAGCACTGCGCTAGGCATAGGGAGTGTTTTAGCAGAAGGCAACAAAGACAGTCATAGAGACACTGCTCAACGAAGTCAGAGATTCCACCATTGAAAGTAGTGCACCGAAGCGATTCCACCATTGAAGGATGCCTTGAGTGGCATCAAAGAAAAGAGTGATGGTGCACCAACATTGTGACTTGGGAAGAGTCATAGTTTTTTGTTGGGGGCCTCTAGGACATGGGACCCCACGATGGAAGAAGTTGGAAAAGACTCCATAGATCAAGGAGTAGAGCGCGCAATGTGGAGTCCATTTTGAGTCATAGGGGCTTTGGGGTGGGTTAAAGCCCCTTATTATGTAATGGGATGGGATTATATTATGAACGTTGAACTCCACCCATGGTTTTCAGACCATGGTATTGTAAATGAAAATTTTATATATGGATTCTATAATAGAAGTCATAAAGCAGTAAAATGAATGAAATGATAGAATGCATTTGGATGTAAGACAGTTTTGAGTTTAAGTCTCTAGTTTTGGGTTATAAGAAAAGACTCCTGCAGCTCAGTGTCCGAAGAACTTAGGATGTTTATCGTTGTGTGTGCAGACCCCTGCAAGTGCACAGGGTGGAACTGGATTTGTGAGAAGGATCTGAGCGTTAATGAAAGAACTGTTGAGATAGCTCTGTGTTTCTATTGATGTGTTTTAATTTACTTGATGTTTATGAATATCTATGCTAATTAAGGTTTTTATCTGCAACTACATAGCCAAGTCTAGTTTATGGTTGTTTACATTGTTTTATGCTTGATTAAGTAAGATCACACAGTTTTCTAGTAAGTTCAACAGATGTGTTGAACAATTCTTGTATAGTTAATAGATATGTTATACGAAGTCTTGCCAAGGAAAAAAATCCCTAAATCCAAAGTCCAATGTCCCTCTAGATGCAAAAACCTGGTTCTATAATCCCCCTCTATTGCCTCGGGTGAGACTTCAGTCTGCACAAGCAGATCATTACCGAAAGGACCAGAAATTGTGGGTTTTTTTCATTCGCGCAACCACATTTGAACCAGGTTATAGGCCCCATCAAGAAAACAAGTACAATGCCTCCAAGATCAGTATTCCACCATTCCTTGGTTTTCACCCAATGTTCAATGTGGACCAACTTTGGCCCTACTTTCCACAATTATTGGACACATCAGACATTGCAAAACAACTCACAACAACAGCGCTAAACCCTGACTGCATGGAACATGCCAAAACTGATCGGATCATGAACACGCAGATCAAGAACCCTGACACGCAAAAGATCCAGTTGTATCGGGTTTTCAAAGCTAGCTAGCTCCTACACCAAGGCAAGTGGCTCACTAGGGACCAATTTCAGCAAAAGTTTCCTCATCTCATGGAGGAACTCAATGCAATGGGGACCATTTCTTCCTAAGGGGGGAGGACTGATCTAGGGGGATATTGGTTGCCACCTGCCTATTATACTTGGACCCCCACCATTATTTCTTTCATTTTTTCAGTTTCCTTAACTGTAGCACAATTTACTATTTTTGGCAGTTTTTCATGTGTTGAACTTTCGAAGCTGTTTTGAGGCCCTAAAAGACATTTTTTGGGAAAACTGAGCCAAAAATTGGTGTTTGCTGATGTTGTCTACTCAAAATTTTTATTCCTCGAATAGATCTTTCTAGCGAGGTATTGTCCACGTAAAACGAAGATCGTATGCCAAAGTTATGACCCCGGGAATTTGATGTACCAATTTACCCAAAAAGGGCCCATAGTTTTGGCCCTTCATCTCCTAGGGTTAGGTTTTTGGATGTTTAGGTTTTTCCATTGTATCTCAATAATAAATAGGTCTTTGAGCCTTACATGATGGCGTCACTGACAAAGCAATATTATATCACATGCATTCATATTGGGGTAAATTTTTTTATAAAAGCCCAAAACATTATATTGGATATATAACTAAGGGTTAGTGGTTTTTTTTTTATTACATATGGAATATAAATATTTTAAGGTATTTTTTATTTATTTTTTAGGCCAAATGGGCTTGTTTTTCGGGCAAAAGAAAAATATCATCGACTGATATTGTGTGAGGCATCATTGGCATTCGAGCACCATTGGACCAAGATGGGTTAGGTTTGGCTGAATGAACATTTCTTGTGTGGATCTAAGCATTTGAACCTGCCTGGTACTAAGGGGCCAACGACGAGATGCGGGAGGAGGGATCATTGAGAGAAAGGAGAGACAGACCCCTCCATTGGCAGACCGGGGGCGGGTGAATGAACTTTCTTTATGGATGACATTGCTCAGGCGAGATCCGGATGAAACTGAATTAGTATTCTGTGAGGAAAGGGTGAGGAGAACCAGAAGCATTGAACTGCTACAAGCTATTGGGACTGATGCTGAAAATTTGATAGGCATAGCTTTTCAATGGTATCGATTCTTGTAGATAACTATTTGATCACAATATGTGCTTGAATTGTGCCATTTATTTTGTCTATCTACTTGAAATATAATCATTCTTTGACATTCTCATTTAAGTGTTTGGTATTGATTTTTTCAATATAGTTATGGGTTCTGTTTCTCAGTCAATCATTGGCAAGTTCTTCATAGTAACTAGAACTATCCTGAATAGTATGGTTTCTAAAAAATCTTCCCGCAAGGAACTCAGACAAAATCTTTTCCTCCTCAAGCCTAGCATTGATGAAATTGCCAAGCTGTCTTCTCAGTCAAGCCCTATGCCTGAGAGAGGCCACCCATTCAAATAATTTCAAGCGCAGTTGCAAGATGGCCTTCACATAGTAAAAAAATTAGAGCGTATGAGAAGCTTTAATTTATACAGAAGGTATTACTATGGAAAGAAGATCCAAAAGATAGAAAATAATGTCAACAATTTCTTGCGTACCCTTGATGTCCACAACCCAGATGTGGATTTCAAGGGTTTTAGTGAACAATCTGAACTTATTGAAGAAATGGGTCGGTTTATAATGGAAAGGGTTAATGTTAAGATGACTAACGATTCCATCTCCAATTCATTCACGCTTCATCAAATGAGAACAAATGAACTATTTCAGAGTGCCATTGATGGGTTGCATGATACCAAAACATCTGAATAGTCTGAGCAGTTCACCGGCAGTGACAGCTCCCAAGTCTCGAGTACGCCAAACTTTGTAGTGGGTTTGAATAATATTGTCTGTGATGTGAAACATATCCTATTCAAGAAGGGGGTTAGTATCGTTGGGGTTGAAGGGATGGGTGGAAGCAAAAAAACTACCATTTCATTAGCTCCTTGCAATGATCCTGAAGTCAAAGGTAAGAACAACTCTCATGTTTTAATCATCACACCAAGCTTCCATTTTATTGCTTCCCTTTTGGTTTTTTCAGTGCTTATTTTCATCATGATTATCAGATTTCTTCCAAAACAATATAGTTTTCATAACTATTGCATAGTCTCCAAATGTAATGGGCCTTTTGGAGATTATGTGGGATAAAATAATCAGAGGTCAAAGGCTTGTTTTTTAGAGCATTGAGGATGCACACAACCAACTGCAAAAGAAATTTAGTTTAAAAGGAAATCCATAGACGTTGGTGATTTTGGATGATGTTCGGTTAAAATATTTGTTGTTTGAAGTAGAGGGTTGCAAAACAGTTATCTAAACTAGGAAGGATCTAGCTATTCCACATACAGACAACAGTCACATGTATAACATGCCCATGTTCCAGAAGGCTGATGCCCTGCCACAATTATGTTTCTGGGCCTTTTGACAGCTTTCGATTCCAACAAGAAATGATGAAGTTGTTGTTAAATAGGTATGAATATGACATACTATTCAAAATCTCATACCCTAACTGCTTATTTCTCTATCCTGCTAGAATGCTTGAATCCTATTATACAATGTTCAAACTCAGATTGTTTTATGTCCCTTTGACAGATAAATGGCTTTATAGGTCTTAAATCGGAGAGTTAACAACTCTAAAAAAAAATTTAATGCTCTATATTTCTACAGAAGATTAACATGTTTAACTACTAAAATATTTATCAGTTGAAGCAGTCTGTATGGGTTTACCACTTGCCCTCAAGGTGATTGGAAGATCTTTGTGCAATGAGCCACAACCAGTTTGGGAAAAGGCTAAGAAGAAAATTTCAAGAGCAGAATCTATATCAAAACATTAGAGAGAGGATCTTCTCCATTGCTTGGAAACAAGTATTGATGTCCTTGATGATGAAACAAAGGACTATTTTATGGATTTGGGGGCATTTCCCAAGGGTATAAATATCTGTGTGGATTCATTGTTGGATATTTGGGTATATGCCAAAGGAATGGATAGGAAAGATGCTTTTGTGGTCTTGTTATAACTTGCAAGTCGAAATCTCCTAAATCTCACAAGCGATTCAAGGTGAGGAACTTGCTTAGATTTTCTTCCTTCAATAAATTTATTGATTGTTTTGTTCTTATCATTATTCATATTTGTATCTCAACTTAATTTTAAAGTATTTTATGAGCACCAGCTTTGCAAAAAAGTTGAGGCAAAAAAAAATCAGAAATCAAGAAGGTAAGATAAATCAATGTGTTAGCTGGTAAAGATGAAGGTGCTTTTTAGATCACTACCTTTAGTTAATACAAGTTTTGATGTATCAGGAGTCTAGGCATCTCATTTGATTTTGCTAGTGAGATTTTATTTACTCAACATTATGTGATGCATGACTTAGCCTTGCGTCTAGCTAGTGAAGATAGTGTCGTTCATAAGAGGCTTTTCATGCTTGCTAAAGAGGATGGTATTCCCACAAACTAGTTGGCACTAGAGCATACATCTCAGGTTCAATTTGTTTCAATTCATACAGGTCATCCCTGAAAATTATTTTCTTCTCTCTGCATAGCCATTGAATAATTATTTTTTCAATTTACTAACTTTTCAAATTTAATAAGGAAGCATTTTTATTAGCACAGCATCTCAGCTTTCTGACTTTTGCATTTCTGGGACATTACTCTAGGTTCAATGGAATAACAAGATTGGTCTCAAATAGATTTTTCTGAGGTGAAAGCTCTGGATTTGTTCTTTGATGCAAGTTAATACTGTCTTCCAACATTTTTACATACCATGCCAAAACTTCAGTTTCTTATCATGTACAATTAGAATTCAAAGCATGTAGTACTTAAAGGCTTGTTAGTATTTTCATCAGTTACCCATCTTAAGTCTGCATTCCTTGATAAGTTGATACTACCTCCTCTTTACGAGTACTGTAGATCCTGGGAGAACTTGGAAAAATTCTCTGTATGCCTTTGTGAGGACTTGGGAAATATGACTCTATTTGACAAGGGGCAAGTCCTAGAGTTTCCTAAGTTTGTAGAAATTATCTTTGATAACTATAGTGATTTGGAGGAATTGCCAGCAAACATATGTAGTTTAATTTCCGTGGAAAGGTTGTTTGTCACAGATTTTCATCTTATCTAAAAGTTACCTGATGACTTGGGAATTTAAGTTCACTTAGGTTGCTGAGATTTCCTACAAGTTCAAGCTTGTCAATGCTTCCTCCTTCCATTTTCAAACTTCAGCAACTAGAATTTCTTGATATTTCACTGTGCAGCTCTTTGAAGGACCTTCCCATAGAATTTGATCAACTATAACACCTAAAGGTTTTGGACATGAGAGAGCGCTTTGGAATCACTTTAAGACTAGTGTCTTTGCACAAGAATGATGGCTAATATTCTCTAGAATTTATGAATAATAAGAGGCCACTTGGGGCAAGATCTGTGATTTCTATTGTAGACAGTGAGATTGATTATTAGAGACTTAAAAAATTTACTGTATGATTGAAAATTACATGCTATTTGTATTTTTGTGAGAGAACCTGAAATTTCAGATTTTGTAACTTGGTCAGGCAGTGGATGTGAATTAACTCACATATATATATGTACAAAACTGGTATTGGAAAAAATGAGTGAAAATTTTCGTTTTATAAGTATTTTTTCTTCATGCAAATTTGTTTTTACAACTTTGTATAATTCCTTCTTTTTCCATACTAATATATGTATTATATGCCATCGTATGCAAGCAAAGCAGAAAATCATCTGTTTTTTTTTAATTCCTTTGGAACATAAGATAAAATGCATTTTGTTTTGGGTCAACTGTGTGGATGTCAAAGACACTAAGATATTTGATGTTCATCAAAGAATGGCTTAACATTCATGATAGAGGAGAGGTTCATATGAAAAAAATGCTCGAAATATGATTGATTATTGGTTATGTTTAAGAGAAATGTTCTACACTAGCACGCTTTCTAAAATTCATTTATATTTTCTCCACACATGCAGCTTCAGGAAACTACACAATCTTCATATGGAGAAATTGATGTCAAATTTCAGATAACGAAAGACACTTTGGAGGCCATGTTGAGATCTATGTACTACATAAGAGACCAACTGTCTAATGTTGTAAGTAGATCCAATTATATACTACAATAAATTTCATAAATTTGGAAGTCAGAACAAAATTATTCATATTTGTACAATGTATTTTTTATTGTTCTTATTAACTAGTTGATTGAATTGTTAATTTGAATCTACTCAGTAGTTTTTTGAGACTTGCCATAATAGGTCTACTTCTACATGAAATTTTTACAAGACTACTATGTAATGAAATTCCACGTGTTTGTTTTTAGGGTGCAACTTCAAGTAGTGGGTAGGCATTGAGGAAGGGCTAGCAATAATGCATTTGAATATAGAAAAACCATTAAATGTATTTGGTCTATATTTTGAGACATGAAAAGTGAAAATTCATTACTTAATGAATATTTGAGTGAGTGGGTGGGAAAAAAATTCAATATGAATGGTTAAAATAGGGAAAGGGATAGCAATGGCCAAGGGCACAAATCGGTAAAGTAGAAAATGGTTTCTTACTTCCTCGATATTATTTGGATGCCTCTAAACATCGTTTTTCATGTTGTCATTTTCTACTTATTTGGGGTTTATTGTTATTTTATTTCTTCTTGTACTATTGTAGTTGCAATAGTAGTGCATATTTGTATGCATACAAATTGGTTTACGAGCTACAAGGCTGAGATATTGGCAAAAATTAGTCAAACTTCGAATGTTAATAAATACAAAGAATCATGAAAAATAATCACTTGGTGATTCTAAATGAAATTTTTTCACATGACAACTTGCATGACTAAGGGAGGTCGAGAAAATGACAAAAAGACAAAATGAAATCCCTATGATTTTGAAGGTGCTGTTGGAATGCATACATGGATGAGAAAGATCAAATTAGCCTTTAAAGTGCATGACACTCATAAAGAGGAATATAAGTTAAGCATTTCCCTTTGCCTACAAGGGTTGATGTAGACAAGGTGTGGAGCTTTCAACATGTTTATAGAGGCAATATTCCAAAATTTTTATGGAGGCAATATCCCAAAACGTCAACTAAAACATCCTGGGATAAACCATACAGTGTTAAGCTCATTTTAATGTTCCACATTGAGGCCGTTAGATGGGTAGACCTATATTATGATGTATGCCAATGTTTGTATTTGTTTATTATCTTGTTGGGGCTCAAAAAAATTTGATGTGAGGATACCTAATCATATTTTGTTAGAGTATATGACTATGCAATTGCATGTTTATACTGATGGGTAATGTAATAAATATGTTTAAATTCTCACATGTATATGCGATGCATGATGATGCGGGGGATGGGGGTAATCCATGTTGAAATATGTAACTAGGTTTGGTCTTCATAATGACATATGTAATCATGATTTTATGTACTTGATGTAAAGAGAAAAGTAAATTTATTATTATTAAATTCTTGAGGCATGGGTTTCGTGCTCAAGGGAAATTTATATTTAGGTCAAGCACCCGTTGAGTGCTTCTAGGACTTGTCATTTGGTCTACAAGTCAGTTGAGTCATTGTCATGTATGGAAGACTCTTTTGGGCATGCTACATATCATAAAGAAAATTTATTTGAGTCAAATCTAGAGTCAAAGACCCTACAAGGCCTCGTCATAGTGCAAAGAACAATTCAACCTCTATGAGAGGATAAGTCAGCCTAAAAATAGCAATTCGACCTAGAGAAAGACCTATATATAAGAAAGAATTTGTTCTCACTTGAAGGACTTACTTCACATTAATGAACAATCCTTAAAGTATACAATTGTCTAGGATTTTGATATATTGAGTTGTCTAGTTAGATGCAAATAAGTCTTGAGTCTATCTGTGTATCATAGATATCTTGTTCGGAAGCTTATTAAAAAATTTAATTTCAGTTGGTTGCTGCAAGATTTGATTCTTGAGGTAGTATGGTTGAGCATGGTGATTGATCATTTAATATCATCACGATGTCTTGACACTTTTGGTGACATCAGAAAACCTTGTTTTGAAAATGACATTTATAGTAATCTTGTGGATAGATAATAATGAGATTGTCAAGGGAAGTAATCTATAGACTATGACCTATGTGTCAGTGAGTGACCCTGTTTCACATTTGTATACTAATTTTTAATGAAAACATGACAAATCTTTCTTTTGTCACAATAACCTTGGCATCTGTATAACAACACTCTTCTTTGTGACATGGTGACAATGATCCCCTTTTGTGAACACTGTTGAAGATTCATCTTGAGGTTTTTGAGTATAGTTGTTACAATAATTATGACTACATCTCCAGTGCTTCCAAATGGGCCTTGAAATTCTAGTGTCATTTTGAAAACACATTCTTGTCTTAAGCTAGCGAATATTGGGCTTATTAATTCTTCTCCAATCCAACCAAGATAGTGTTGTGACCCCATAGATCCCTCCAAATGTGAAATTTTATCATTGAAATATGCTTACTAAAAAACTTGGGGGTAGACCTACCTAGCATGTTGATGTTGGGAAGCTTAATAAAACATAGCCACTAATACCATCCGTTTGAACTTGGGGGAAACTGTCTAAAATGCTTACAAAACAATAAATATAGTGGTAAGAGCTCTTTAAATCACATTAACAAGGTTAAAAAACCATTAATGCCATCCACATGGGTCATTTCCAAATGATGTCTTAGTAAGATATACCATGGGGCTCTCATTAAAACACTTAAATTAAAAACAACAGAGAACACTTTTTTTTTTTTCATTAAAGCAAAGGGAGGATCTCATAACTCTCATCCTCACCTTGCCTTTTCTTCTCTATATAACTCATCGAAACTATAAATTTTGTTGTTCCACCTTAATAAGACACTAGTTTGAAAACATGAGGTTGTAGTTGGATTTTTGAACAAGAAGCTTTCAAAGGGAAGAGGGTCTAGAATTGTGATTGAACACCTTATTTGGTGCAAACATATTCATAAATATTGATCAATTGATTTTTCATCATCATATAGATCAATTTATATTTCGTTTTATAGACATGCACATAATCAATCTTCCTAAAACATGGTTTCTCTTTGTATGCCTTAGACCATTAAATGCCACAAATCACAGTGATATGTGCTTGAGTGTGGATTGAGTAATCACATTGTGGAAATACTAATATGCATCTCTTATGTATATCACAAGAAGAAAGGTGAACTGTAGAATGCATGTGGGGTCATAAGAGAGGCATCATGTCATTATGTTAAGGATATAAATATAAAGGGGTGTAAAAAATGTTAATGAAAAAACAGATACCTACAATATATAGTAAGAGTAGGGGCTTTTTAAATTGGGAAAATTAAATGGGTTAGTATTGGTAGGCAGTTAAATAAAGTGATTTTTAGAGGAATTTTCCAATATGTAGTCAAATTAAGGGTATTGTTTAGTATGCCACAAATACACGTGTTATGCCATAGGTTAATTTAGTGACGCCCCTGTGGAGCCTTATTGTAATATAGTTCAGAGGCATGTAGCTGCCACAACTCTTCTCAGAGATAAGCTACCATCGCCTGAGGTAGTTTATTTCCATTATGTCTGTAATTTTATTTCAGTTATTTTATATTAATGAAATGAAATATATTTTCTGTTGCATCTCTGCGTTTATGTTATTTTTGTATTCTATTGCATTCCTGCATAAATCTGGATCAAAAAATCATTATTACAATGGCGATAACTCACTGTTATAGTGGCGACAACTCCTTGTTACAGTGGCAACAACTCAAGAGGGAAACAGACACTTTCTTATGAAAATATATAAAAGGTGTTTTCATATTGTCAATTAAGTCATATATCAATGAACAAGAATTTTAAAAGGTTGCAAGGCATGGTAACTTCCTATGTTTACTACGTTGACCTAGATTTACTATGTTGTCCTAGTCTTACTACATTGATCTACATTTACTAGGTCGACCTAAGTTTATTAGGTTGACCTAGGCTTACTAGGTAGACATATGTTTACTACGTTGACCTAGATTTACTACGTTGACCTAGTGTTACTAGTTTGACCTATGTTTACTACGTTGACATATGTTTATTAGGTTTTCAAGTTTAATAGGTTTCATTAGGTTTACAAGGTTTACCTAGATTTATTATTTTTACTAGTTTGACTTACATTTAAGGTTGATATAACTTTACTATGTTGATTTATGTTTACTAGATTTTCTAAGTAAGCCACAGTCTGCCATGGTCAACTATTCAACCATAATCAATGATGGTCAACTATAGTCAACCGTTGTCACCATGGTTAGTTGTTGTAAACCTTGGTTGATCACTTTCAACATTATCAAATATGAACAACCATGATGAACCATAGTCAATCATAATGTATCATAGATAACTAAATTTCAATGTGGAGAACCATGCTCATCCATAGTCAACTAAATATTTTCCATAATAAATCGTCCTAAACCATAGCTTGATCATATTTAGCCATAGTAAGCCACATTTATTTTTTAATAATTTGAATGCTATCAATTTGTTAGCCCTTATTAGTGAAAAATAATTACTTTATGAAATAATGATCACTATAATAATAACAATCAAATGATAAAAAATGAGCAAATTCAATTTATTTTCATTTTAGCATAAGTTATAACAGTACTAATTTTTGTATTCTACACAAAGTTATAATAATATTAATTATTTTTTTTTAGTGGAAGTTATAACAATATTTTATTTTTGTACTTTTATGGAAGTTATAATTGAACGTTGAGGTTAAGTTAGACATCATATTTTACTATCTAATTTGTCTAAATTTCCATAGGAAAAAACCAATTTACATAACACAATTCAAGATTGCACCTCAAAATTTTAGGTCAGATTCACTCACAAAATCCACCCGAAACTCCAAAAAATTACATTAAAGACAATTCCAAAATTATATACCATTATATTATATTTTATATTTTAATGATTTTTATTTATTTTTATAAATTTCTTACACCTACTTTTGATATTTTTGTTAAAATTGTTAATTACAATTAAAAAAATTAGCATCCATATATATTTTCCAATTTCCCATTCCATCAATTTAAATAACACAATTCAAGATTGCACCTCAAATTTTTAGGTCAAATTCCAAAAAGTCCACTAGAAACTCCAAAAATTTACATTAAAGACAATTCCGGAATTATATACCATTATATTATATTTTATATTTTAATGATTTTTATTTATTTTTATAAATTTCTTACACCTAGTTTTGATAATTTTGTTAAAATTGTTAATTACAATTAAAAAAATTGGCATCCATATATATTTTCCAATTTCCCATTCCATCAATTTAAATAACACAATTCAAGATTGCACCTCAAATTTTTAGGTCAGATTCAACAAAAAAAATTCACTAGAAACTCCACAAATTTACATTAAAGACAATTCCAAAATTATATACCATTATATTATATTTTATATTTTAATCATTTTATTTATTTTTATAAATTTCTTACACCTACTTTTGATAATTTTGTTAAAATTGTTAATTACACTTAAAAAAAATAGCATCCATATATATTTTCCAATTTCCAGTTTCATTGATATGTAAGAGGGCAACCAAATTCAATAGTTCAAATTATAACGTCCTCAATCACAATCATGACTTAAAGGGCACTATAAGACTCAAATTACAACTTCCTCAATCACAATCACATGAATCATGACTTCAAGAACACTATGAAACTCAAATTATAACTTCCTCAATCACAAGCATGAATTAGTGCTATCAGACTCACATTATACTCTGAGTCCTCCTAATTATTCAATGTACAGCCTATCTTTCTTTGGTCAAGACATTCCTATCTCCATTTGCCACGGACCCTCACCCATCCCATCCATCGTTAATCCTTCTTATCTTCACTTTCCTTACAAATACACCAAGCTCATCATTCTGCCGCCCACTTTCACATGACCTCCAAATATTTGAAGACAAATAATGGTTTTCGACCATCAATCATGGCGCTTCTTCGCCCTCCTAATTTCCATTTCAAAAATAATGTTGAAGAAGACGTCGATTCTTTGTATTTTATTTTCCAAGTGAGAAAGCAAGTTTATTCTATTTCTTACCTCAAGCTTTCGTATTTTATAATTAATTAAACTTTTATCTTAACAAAATCTAATTTTACGAGATTCTTCTATTCGGAAAAAAAAAAAAAAAAAACAAAAACAAATTCAATAAAACAAAAAAAACAAAAACAAATTCAATAAAACAATCATAATTTTCATGATAAAAAACTATTAAATTAAAGTCAATAAAACTCATGATTCCGCCACCCCACCACCAAGAAATTTTCACACGACCTTCAAGTATATACGAGAAAATTAGAATAAGTGGGACCAATAACCAGACCTCTAATTTCTCTTCTCCGGTCAATCACGGCGCTTTGCCCCCCCCTAATTTCCATTATCAAACATAATGATGAAGAAGACGTCGTTTCTTTTTTCCCAGATTCTCTCCCATTTGGACTTCAACTCATAAAGTGGAAAATCACGTTTATTCCATTTCTTTTATATATATATATAAACAAATTACATATTATAAAGTGATTAAAATAAAAAGTAGTCTTTTATGATTATGATTTTGATAAGTATTAGTTGGTTCCCACCATGATCATATATGATTATCACAGAAAGCAATTTTTATAAACAACAAAGTATTTATTAAAAAAAAAAAAATTGTTGATAAAAGTTTTATAACATGTTTCTAACTCAGAGGAAATTTTTTTTACTTCCTGCCATATGAAAATTATTTATAATTTCTTAAATTATTATCAATAAATTTTTAAATATAATATATCAATTTTATTTTAAAAATTAAATAAATTACAATTTTTTTATTTTATTTAAAGAACATTGTTTTTTTTCATTAAATATTTAATTTTCTTGTCAAATAATATATATATTCAAATGGTTTATTTAAATTTTAAGGTGAATATAAATTTTTGTCTTTTTCTTTTAATCTCTTCAAAGTTAATACAAAACTATGTTGATTAACATAAACACTGAAATATCTTACTTATGGTTTTGAGAGTGGAAAAGTAATATTTTTACCACATCTCTTTAATACATGGTTGTAATATTAAAAGTGAACCTAGGAGAATAGAATGAGTGATATTATGGATGTTTTATAATGCTTTTAACTAGAAATTGCACCAAATGTTGCAAAGGAAATGTCATAAGGCTAGGAAAGAGTAGTATAGAAGAAAGAATATGTAACCAGAGTTTTGTATACGTAAATGGGAAATAGGGGCACCCTACCTATCTAAATAAATTAACAAGAAATGTTTCATTAATATAGGTAAGAGTGTCCCACTTAGCAAGATATGGACTAATTTAAACAATAGCAACATCACCCTAATGTAATAGATAAATATGGAACTTTTGAACCTTATATATGTAAAATGCATATTCATATTGTCATTTATATTTGATACTCATTGTGTGTTCTTCACTTACTGTATTTGTAATTTTATATTATCCATGGCATGTAATCCTAAATAAGATTTCAGTTTTTAATGCCACTGATCTGAATATATAAAAAGGATTTAAAATATTATAAGCCATGAAATTTGCAGATAACGACGATCATACTATTACCACAAGTATGGGCATGGGTCTCCTTTCTATTTTCCAAAGCACACCTACATTATCCTTTATGGAGTTTGAATTTTCGTGAAAATTATTATAATTGAGGTTGGGAAAATTGGAGGCTTATCACTGAAACAATTGCCATTACCATTCTTTGTATATATATATATATATATATATATATATATATATATAGCCAAATGTGAGAAATCCTTGTGTCTAGAGAGATTGAGCATTAGACCAAAAAATAGTCAACCGAAATAGTAGGTATGGTGAGAAGAATTCCTTCGGAGAAGAGACATTAACATTGGCTCAACTATATAGCTTGCAAGGGATGTTGCACAGTGATGAATCCTATCACAAGATGCAAGTTGAATGCACCCGATATGGCAATAGGCTTTCCCATTACAACAAAC
This sequence comes from Pinus albicaulis, assembly GCA_034641835.2. NCBI lineage: Eukaryota > Viridiplantae > Streptophyta > Pinopsida > Pinales > Pinaceae > Pinus > Pinus albicaulis. The sequence continues at coordinate 2,260,819 of MU968480.1, read as the reverse complement.
TCCATACACAGAACAAGTTAGACATCAAATCAGTTGTGCTTCCTACTATCGCCAAGGCCCAGCGTAATGTAATATCATAATAGTTAAATATCAGAACAAGTATATGAAACTCAACCCCTACATATAAACAAATTACATATTAAAAAGTATTAAAGTGATTAAAATAAAAAAGGTTGTCTTTTATGATTATGATTTTGATAAGCATTAGTTGGTTCGAAACATGATCATATGTGATTATTACGGAAAGCAGTTTTTTACAAACAACAAAGTATTTTATTAAAAAAAATCTTTTTTTTGTCAACAAAGGTTTTATAGCATGTTTCCAACTTAAAGGAAAATATTAATAATTTTTTTACTTCCTACAATAGGAGAATTATTTATAAATTTTTAAATTATTATCAATAAATTTTTAAATACAACATATCAATTTTATTTTTAAAATTAAATAAATTACAACTTTTTTTAATTTAAAAAACATCATTTTTTTTCGTTAAATATTTAATTTTCTTGTCAAATAATATATATATTCTAATGGTTTATTTAAGTTATAAGGTGAACACAATTTTTTTTTCTTTTTAATCTCTTCAAAATTAATACAAAATTATGTTGATTGACATAAACATTGAAATATCTTATTTATGGTTTTGAGAGTGGAAAAGTAATATTTTTACCACATCTTTTTAATACATGGTTGTAATATTAAAAATGAACCTACGAGAATAGAATGAGTGATATTATGGATGTTTTATAATGCTTTTAACTAGAAATTGCACCAAACGTTGCAAAGGAAACGTCGTAAGGTTAGGAAAGAGTAGTATAGAAGAAAGAATATGTGACCAGAGTTTTGTAGAGGTAAATGGGAAATAGGGACACCCTACCTAGCTAAATAAATTAACAAGAAATGTTTCATTAATATAGGTAATAGTGTCCCACTTAGCAAGAGATGGCTAATTTAAGCAATATCAACATCACCCTAATCTAAAAAACAAATATGGAACTCTCGAACCTTATATATGTAAAATGCATAGTCATTGTTGTGGACAATTTTGTCATTCCTAGAGATAGTCTAGAGTTGCCATAGACCAGTGCCTAGGACATCTTAATATAGCAAGGAGCTCCTTATATAGCTTGGGTTGTCAATCCAAAAGCTCACTTACTATCTCTTGTAAAACAAGGAAATAATTTTAGAATGGGACCAATCTCTCTCAGAAGCTGACACAAAGATAAGAATAATGTAGGAACATCATGTAAAACCCCAATACAAAGGCATCAGACAGTTTAGAGACAGCTTACTGCAAAGAGGGCCGATTCAAATAATATATCACAGAAATCAAATATCAGAAAATGAGTGCAGTGAGGAAAAATAAAGAAGATATTAGTTAACATGAGACTCATACCCAGATACACAACAGAACCACATAAGGGCATATTAATTTATGAATCCTTATATGAAAATGGCGTTTTAAAAGCACCCCCCTCATGCAACTAATATAGCAGAAAATATGGATGAAGTGAACATGGAACAGTATATCATGACTAGGCCTATTTAAAGCGCTTGACTAATTCCAGAAAGGGCATCAACAAGGATGAATCCTTACTGCAAACTAGTGAGCCACTCGCATTCTAGAACATGATACGAGAAGATAAATAGCATGAAATGAGATATTGTATTAACACATGAGAGAAAATTACATACTGTGAGATACCAAAGACCAGAATCCTCAATACAGTTATAACTCCTCCTCACTGAGACCCTACGGGCTCTGAACCTTCATACAAAGATATTACAAAATGTATACAAAAGCCTTTTCACTGCACAGTTTGCTGATCGAAATCTGGAACCCTTACAATGTCTTTCTCTCCAGCTTTTATAGAAGAGATAGAGAATTCTAGAGGAGGAGGAGGTAGATGGAAAACATTTAATGACTTATTTTGAATCAGGTGGCGGAAAACATTCGCGCCCACACTATGAATGACTGAACATAAATGACTATACTTTACAACTTATTTCCGGAAATGAGTGCTGAAAATGAAAATCTTCTTATAGACAAGACGTAGATAATAAAATATGTAAATATTCTGCTCTTTGCTGGAGGAGGAAGATCTACGGCAATTAAGCCTTGAGGCGCCCGTTTCTGTACATGGTACTTTCGGCCTTCAGATTTTGAATTTAAATTCGAAACCTTTTTCATGTCGGACGCTGAATTCATTGCTCCTTCATTAATAATCTGCTGCTGCATTAATGTTTTCATCCACCCAAATTCGCCTTTTAGATTTTCTCTGGATGGTTCTATAGATTGAAATATCTCTCTTTAATGGGGGTCACATCATAGTGACTCCCGGATCCTTTCTGCCAACTTCGTTCCCACAACATGATCCTACAAAAACAAAATCCCGTTGAATAAAACTAATCACAGAGATAGTGGACATAGTGAGGTTAATGAAAGCGGTGGCATCGATTTAAGGGGATGATGAGATGACGCGGGGTGGTGAAAAACACAGAGGAACAGCAGAGGAATGGGAAATGAAAATGAGGTAATACGAAGGGACGATGATAAGTGCACAAGGCAAAGACATCGAACAAAACACTGAAACGTAACACATAAACGAAAAATGTGAATAGTGGAGGGAAAAGCGAATGACACGTGGGCAGATGACGAGAAATGGCGAAAAAATGCTAACGGCACCAAGACTCAAAGATTAACTTTCATGGGAGTTACGAAGAAAAACGTGACAAAACAATGGAGCAAAGGCTTTGGAAGTGGGACCTAGAGCACACATCGCAAATTCGCAAGTGGAGAAAATGCGATGGGGGGGATGATAAAATAATAGGAAATTGCGCTCTGCGCTATGCGATGGGCATGACCGGTTGAGCACAAATCGCAAAAACGAAAAGTGCGATGATGGAGAATGGCATGAACGAGAAACTGCGCTTTTGCGATGGGGCGGATGTGCGATGGTGCGATCATGCGATTTGCGGTAAACGCTCCTAAGGAGAAGTGCTTGGCTGTATTAATGAAAGGAGGTGCGGAGTTAGGGGAGAAAGGAGATAGGCCTTATATGACTTTGAAAAGTGGATTTTGGCCAAAATTTGAATGGAGGGGCTGACTTGTACAACAGTCATATTATCATTTATATCTGATACTCATTGTGTGTTATTCACTTGACTGTATTTATAATTTTATATTATCCATGGCATGTAATCCTAAATAAAATTTTGGTTTTTAATGCCACTCATCTCAATATATAAAAAGGATTTAAAATATTATAAGCCATGAAATTTGCAGATAAATCAGATGATCATAATATTACCACAAGTATGGGCATGGGTCTAATTTCCATTTTCCAAAGCACACCTACATTATCCTTTATGGAGTTTGAATTGTTGTGAAAATTATTATAATTGAGGTCGGGAAAATTAGAGGCTTATCACTGAAACAACTGCCATTACCATTCTGTAAACAAATTATAATATATATATATATATATATATATATATATATATATGAATTATGTGAAAATTATAGCCAAATGTGAGAAATCCTTGCATCTAGAGAGATTGAGCATTAGACCAAAACACAATCAACTGAAATAACAGGTATGGTGAGAAGAATTCCTTCAAAGCAGAGACATTAAAATTGGCTCAACTATATGCAAATGAACAAAAAAATAGCTTGCAACACTACAAGGAAAAGACCCTCTAGCGAGGTTATAAAGAAGGTTTTTAGTGTTATAAAATTGGCCAAAATTGTTAAAAAAACATATGCTACCACATCCATTTCTGGTAACATAGGTTTTGGCGGAGCTTTTAACGGAAATTAAACACAACTAAAAAAAAAGGGTGGCCGGAGGTTATTACGAATGTTTTTTCATCGGTGCTCTTATTAGGATTTAACGCACCGGTGTGTATCGGTAGACAGCGTACCAGGGCGGTCGAAGGATAATGCACCAAGCCGTTAAGGAAAATAACAACACCGGGCCTGGTGTTGGTGATACAATGCACAGGGCCATTCTAATTGGTCTTGGGAGTTGAGCAGTGCCCATAGGTCATATAAATGCACCAGTGCATATGCTTATATAAATGCCCCGATGCATTGTATCACACAAATGCACCAAGGTTTACAATTGGTATCGGTATTTTTGCGATGCAAATATGTCATACAAATGCACTGGTGCTTATCGACACATAAATGCCCCGGTGCATACTATCACACAAATGCACTGAGATCTGTAATTGGTATCGGTATTTGTGCGGTGCCTATTGGTCATCCAAATGCATTGGTGCGTATAGATAGAAAAAATGCCCTGGTGCATAGTATCACACAGGCGCATCGCAATTTATAATTAGTATCGGTATTCATGCGGTGCTCATAGGCGGTAAAATGACACCAGTGTGTATAGATACATAAACACACCAGAGCTTCGTACCGCGCAAACTCCTCGATATTTTTAACTGGTTTTGGTATTTGTGCAGTCGCGATAGGTAGTATAAACTCACCGGTGCGCTTAATAATACAAGCGCACCAGTTTTCATTTTGTATTTTTTAGAAATATCGACCTATGGCAGTGCAATTATTGTGATTGTTTTAAATTCATTATTCATCAAAAGTCGACACATATTATAACAATATTCATACTAATTAAATTTTTATTAATTGATTTGAATGTGATGTTTAAATTAATTTGTTATATCATATCATAATTATTGTGGTTTTTTAAAATTCATTATTCATCAAAAGTCGATACATATATATGCTATAACAATATTCATATGAACTAAATTTTTATTACTGCATTTGAGAACGACAATGGAGAACGCAATAGCGATAATAGAGAACGCAATAGAATAAATTAAAAAATTACATATATATATATATATATATATATATATATATATATATATATATATATATATATATATGACATTCTTTGTCATACAAAATGGGACATTATTGGTATCCCTTTATCTTTCAATTGGGACACTATGTCCATTACATTAAAGAAAATTTCGATTTCACACATTTTTCAAAAATATACAACGCCTTTTTTATATCCAAACATAGTGATCATCATTTTTCACTTGAATTGCTATCACTATTAGAGCTACTTCCATGACTTGGGTTATTTTCAAAAATGTTTTTTTCACGACGTTGATTGTTTTCTTCTTCTTCACCTTCTTCCATCTACAAACATAAAAATAAATTGTAATGAGTGTATATACATTGGTGATAATAATGAAAATTGCAATATTAAATAATAAACATCAATGTAAAAAAAAAAAAATGAGATACCAATGCAACAATTGACTCATAAACTATACACATTCTTTCAAAACCATGTAACATGCCATCTTTCAATATTTGATCTATTGGCGTAGTGTCATACTTTGTTTCCTGCAAGTTTTATACCACATAAGAAATCATATATTTAATATAAAAGATTTATTTTTTCTATTAATTATAGACGGAGCTAAGTAATACAAGATCAATAGATGCTTACAAACTCCACAATTAAGTTCTGATATGCCAACATATACGCACAACCCATATTTAAACTAATTTCAATCAATTCCTCTACTAGTTCTTCTTTGTATGTTAACACTTGTTTGGAGACATTCAATGATGATTTTTGTAAAACAACTTAAAAATAGAAAAATGAAATCTAGTTAAGTTGTTATAAGGAAGTAACAATTACTCACAACCTTAGATATCAACCATTTTCTTCCTTGTCGTCCTTTTTTATGTGCTGAATGGGTTCCATTTTCTTTTCTTTTCAGCAAGAAAATACTTGAAAATTAATATTTAATGCTAAATTGTTTATTTATTTTACCTAATGATCAAAAAATTCAATGATTACATATTACATTTGAAGCACGTTGTTTTTTATCTGGCTCCTCCCTCGATGCAATTTTGTCCATTTCTTTGACCATCTCCTTGTACACCTTTTTGGACATTCCTACTAGCATATTTTTGATATCAGATCGTTCATCTTTTGAGATTTTCATAATCTTCCCTGAAAATGTAACATCACAATAAACTATTTAATTTTTATATTGATATATGAAAAGTAAGTATAACAAAAGTGATATTTATAAATAATTCTAGACAAACATCTAAAGGAATATTACTTTTTCATTCCTTCTTTTTTGTTGTTGTACGTTTTTGCTATTAAAAGTCGACATGTCTCATTAACCAATTCTCTAGGAAACTCTTCGTGTAGTTTACATAAAATTTGGTTCTTGAATCATTGGATTGGTTTTTGTATTGTAAGTGGAAAGAACATCTATACATTCGTTCCACTAGATCCCTCAAACATTTGTAAAATTTTTTCGTTAACCTCCAACACCACTCCAGATGAGCTAAGGAGAAATTCATTTTCATTTGCATGTTCTATTGTTTTTCTTTCCTTAGAACAACATTTCTTTTCTGAGTTGTTGGTCCCTATAGAACATTAAACATAGGTGAATTAATATACTTTTTCACACATGTTATCTAATAATTTTAATTATATTATTAATGAAAACTAAAAAAAGAAACTCAAATTGGATCGATAGTATTTTTTCATTCACCTGATTCATCCTTTTGCAATTTTTCCATCAAGCTTATATGTTATTCTGGTCCTAGATCATAAATAATCTTATCAATTTTTGTCATTTTGTGACTTTGCTCGATACACATTAAACAATACATATTATTTAAACTTACATATAGTTCAAAAATATTTTTTTTGTAAAAAAATTACAAAGAACTTGCCTTCTTCACTTTTCTTGATGTGTTATCAGTATTTTTGTTACTTGATCTCTTGTCAGTCATTTATTTAAAAATATCAAACCTGTATCATATTAGTCAATAATATATTTTTAAATAAACTGTCAAATTCTCAATTAAAAAAAAAAAATCTCAAAAAACCGGTGTGCCATTCATGGTGAACGCACCGACGTCGGTGCGTATATGTCTTTCCCATGCACCGAAAAAAAAGTATAATACACTGTACGGTGCTCTATGTCAACAAGAAGCCTCGGTGCATTACATGTCAATGACCGCACCAGTTAACCATCATAAAAATAATAATAATCGTCCAGTGTTATTTTTTTTAGCATAAATCGGTGCTATATTTTACATATGGCGCATCGTTAAAAAAATCTTATTTTTTCACATTACTTATCCAGTGCTCTTGTAAACAACAGAGCATCGGTGTGCTACCTTACATAGGTCGCACCGTAAAAAATATGTTTTTTTTAAAATCATTCCAAGGCCCACATGGATTAGGATATGACTATGCTAATCGTCCTGTCAATTTCTTATATTAGTTCTATATTTAGCAATACAAACCCTATAAATATAAATTGAAAAGTCCTAATTCTGAATCACAAAAATGAGAAGAAGAAAGGGGAGAAACAATAAGAAAGTAAGGTTTGTATTTTTTGAAAGTTTTTTTTTTCGAAACTGAACGTTTGTTGTGCGTCAAAATGAAATAGCACATCGGTTGCATGTTTCTCTAATTTTTTATGACAGTACTTTCGCGGTGCGCTGTGATAACAGAGTGCCCCGGTGCACTCTTTCAGTCAGGACGGACCAATTTATTTATTTATTTTTATTTTTTATTTTTTTTATGCAATGGCCGACATGGATTGGGATCCGACTATGTAGGTCAACACATTCGTTGGATGTCTTAGATTTATATTTAGAAATATAAACCCTATAAATATAAATTGAAAAGCCCTAATTCTGAAATCACAACAAGTGGGAGAAGACAGGGAAGAAACAAAAATAATGTAGGGTATGTTTGTAAAATGGTTTTTTTTCAAAACAACACGTTGTGCGGTGCACCATAATGTAACATTGTACTGGTGCCATATGTTACATATGGTGCACTGATAAAAACATAATTTATTTTTTTTAATTTTTTATCACTGTACTTGCGCGGTGCGCTTGTATAACAGAGCGGTGAGTTATGTTACGAAGAGGGCACCGACGAAAAAAAATTTCTTTTTTTAAGATTGATGCAAGGGCCGACATGGAATGAGATCTGTCTATGCAGATCCTCCCGTTGGTTGCATGTCTTAGGCTTATATTTAGCAATACAAACCCTATAAATATAAATTGAAAAACCCTAACTCTGAAATCAAAGCAATTGGGTGAAGAAAGGGTAGAAACAAAAATAATGTAGGGTATGTTTGTAAAATAGTTTTTTTCCAAAACATCACGTTTTGCGGTGCTCCATAATGCAATAGTGCACCGATGCCATATGTTACAAATGACGCACTGATAAAAACATATATATATCATTTTACTTCCGCGGTGCGCTGGTATAACCAAGCGCACCGGTGCGCAACGTTACGTAGGGTGCATCGGCAAAAAAATCTGTATTTTTTTTAAGATTGATGCAAGGGCCAACATGGATTGGGATTCAACTATGCAAGTCGTCCGGTGGGTTGGATTTGTTATGAGTAAAGAAACCCTATAAATCTAAATTGAAAATAAAGAGGGAGAAAAAATGGTAGAAACAAAAAGAATCTAGGGTTTTGTTTCTAAAAATTGATTTATTTATTTTTATTTTTTTAATTTTTTTTCTTCTGAAAACTGTAGAAATGGTAAAAACTACAGAGAAAAGAAGTTAAAAAAACAATAAGATTTGATTTTTTGTTTTACTTCATAAAAAACTAGAGAAAAAATAAAATAAAACAATAGTCTTTGATTTCTTATTTCACTTTATAAAAAAAACTGCAGAAAAAAATACAAAAAAACAATAAAATTTACTCATGTCGTTTAAAATTATATGGTACAGTGTTTGAATTACCAGAGGTTTGGAATTCGGATTGTCTGAATACTTCTGTTCAAACGTATTTCCCTGCTCCACAGTGCTCTCATGCTCTGTTTGCTCCAGGTATGTATCCTATAAATCTCTGGCTGAATTTTTTTGCAAAAAATAGTGAAATAATGAAATTTCTTAGTATTTAAAGAAATGTTTTATGAAATTAGATTTTAGAAAATATTTTTCCTCCCAATTTTCAACTCACCGCTTTTTTTTCACTTGAAGAAAATACGGTTGCACTTTTTTTTATTGTGGTTATTCGTTTACCGGTGCGTCGTTTAATTCAACTGCGCCGGTGCTACTTGTTACAAAAGCGCACCAGTGCACAAAATAAAGAACTAGTTGGTGCGGTTATCTGAACAGTACGCATCGGAATTACATTTAGGTTTGTGCACTAAAGTTTATTGTTGTTTTGCTCAAATGCAGGGAGAAAATATCATATATTATATGAAATGGGAAATTCTTAAAAATCCAGCTCATTCCATAATATTTCTCAATTTCCATCACGGAGTTCTCCCTATCCATGTGGAGACGTAATATTTACTTCAGATTTGTTTTATTTTTTTCACTATCTAATTGAATTTATGTATGTTTTTTATCCATGTAGTCAATCATGCACAACTTAATTAAATTTATAATGTATACAAATTTGCAGGTTCACGCAGATTCATCATCGAGTTTAGATGCACAAAATTATATTCAAATTATTGCTCCAAAACATCGAAAGTTCTTATCAGGAGCTGCATATTGCAAGACACATTTGGTAGATGAAAATGGACAGCTGCTTCACCCTGCCAATTGTAATAATATTGCATCTTCTAGCCACAATCCCGGGACAATGATGGTAATTATAATTATAATTGTTTGGTATATATATTGATTAATATGTAATTATTTCAACATCAAACCAATTTATAATCATGCAATATTGTCAATGTGGTTACTAATTGATATCATAATATTTCGTACTAATCATGTTCATTTTTTTTTTAATTATTAGGATTCTAGTGATGATGAAAGACCTACCTACCATCGTCCATTGTACCCCGTGACAATGTCAAATCGAGAGAAGACTGAATTAAGAGAAAAAATCGGAGAGGAACGATACCAAGAATGGTTGAATCAACCACCGACTCAATTCCCGCTACGTCTAGATTCACTAATTAGGAATGACTACAGAAGTAGTAGTTCTTCACAAGCTAGCAATGGAGATAATCAAATAGAGGTTGGTATGGATCATTACTTAAGGGATACGACTGCCATGGAGACAATGTTGTTAGATGAATTTCAAAATGATGATCAGCTAGGGGATGATGCTCATATCGCTGACACCTTTTTCGAAAGCCTTAAATTTGCTTCCACCACCCCTCTCTTTGGACCCGAGGGTCATTCAAAGTCCACCTAGTTGGGGACAACGATGTTATTGTACAACTTGAAATCAAAGTTTGGCTTGTCGAATGCATGTTTCTCGAAACTTTTGAGGTAAGTTACCATAAATTACTTCCCTTATATATAAATTTGAAATATAATCAGTACACTGCAATGAACATTACAAATGTTAAATTTTATAAATGTTAATAATTATATTGAAATTAATTTAAATTTATTAATATAGTTTTCCATGATCACCAACTACAGGTTATTCAAAGATAAGGTTCTTCCAAGTCATAATTTCTTGCCCGGTAGTTGCGAGGAGGCAAAACAATTGTTGAAAATGTTGGGTGTTGAGTACATATCATATCATGCATGTCAAAATGATTGTATTCTATATAGAGGATAATATGCAGACAAAGATATGTGTCCGAAATGTGGGCATGACAGGTATGATAAATCAAAAAATAAGGGTAAATCACATATTGGTCCTCCTTTTAAGATATTGAGGCACAAGCCTATAATCCCAAGGATTCAAAGGCTCTTTCATTGCAAAGAATTAACTATGTTTCAGGGATGGCATGCCTCACACAAAAGTGAGTTGGGAGTTATGTGAATACCAAGTATTTCAATATCCATGAAGCATATATAGGATACATGGCCCAAAAAATTCAAGAATGAAGTATGAAGTCTATGACTCAGCATAGCCATGGATGGCGTCAACCCATATTCCCTCCAGAATAGCAACTATGATGTTTGACCTGTAGTAGTGATCAATAAAAATATCCCCCCACGGTTTTCCGTGAAGAATGAACATCTTATGTTGGCTCTCATAGTCCCTGGTAGAAGATAAGTGAAGAATATGGATGTCTACTTAAAACCATTGGTAGATGAATTGAAGGAATTATGGGATGGGATAAATGTATACAATGTATCAAGACCCATCGCAACAGAGAGGATGTTTAAGTTGTATGGCATATGTGCTTACATGACACATGATTATCCAGGCTTAGGAGTTTGCTCTGGTAAATTACATGTTTAATTTGCTGATTTGTTTATATATAATGTAACAATATTATTTCACATATTAGTTATTTAATTCCTTGTAATATTATTTGTTCTGATCTACATGATATTCTTTAACGTGCCATGCATATTAATTAATGTATACAAATATAATCTCGCAGGTCTTGTAACAAAAGGGTATTTTGGATGTAAATGTTGTGGACCTTCTCTAAAATCTGTATGGTCCAAGGACCTACGAAAGGCAGTGTATGATTGCTCTAGGATATTCCTACCAGAACAACACCCTTACAGAAGAGCAACATATGCTTTCAATGGTAAACAACAAAGAACCCAAAGGCCTCCAATAATGACACTAGCTGAATGGCTTAGAGCATATGAGAGAGAAAAGGAGAAGGAGTTCAAAGAAATATTCGATTCAAATGGGGAGCCTAAGTTCGATGATCCAGATTTTTTCAACACCTATGTTGAGAAATTTCCCATTGGGATGAAAAGGAAATCTATCTTTTATGACCTCCCATATTGGGAGCATCTTAAGATTGACCACTCATGGAGGCACATATCATCGAAACAAAGTGACACATTGGTGGTTAGGAAATATCTTATTACTTCAAAAAATAAAAAGAAATATTGGCCAAGACGATTAGTAAGTACGGGATCAGAGGCAGGCGCTAGTCCCTCTAATTCATGATTTTTCAAAGAAGGTGATTTCCCATGGATTTTAAAAAAGGATGATATATCTTTGGCAAAGGAAGTTATAATGGATGTGAGGGTGCCAACTTCATATGGGTCTTCACTACGACGCTGCTGCACCATGGATGACCATTTGTCGGGGTTGAAATCGCATGACCATTTGAATCTTCTAAGAGTACGTATAATGTCAAAAGCATGATTTTATTATTCGTTATATTAATAAATTTTATCCCATGCGGTGATCATAAAACATAACTAATTTTGTATATTATTGCATGTTTTTATAACTTTGCAGTGTCATTATCCTTTGTTTGTGCGTGGGTGTGTGAAACATGAATTCCCTGAAGACCTAGGACATGCCATATCTAAATTATCTGCATTTGTACATTGGATCATGTCAAAGGAGATTCATGTGGCTAGCATTCCATGGTGGCTTCAAGAGATAGTTGAGATTGTTTGTATGTTTGAGAAGGAATTGCCGATGAGTTTCATGGACTTATAGGTTCATCTTCTAATCCACCTGGTAGATGAGGTTGAATTGGTTGGGATTTTCTTGTCGTTGGATGTTCTTATTAGAGAGGTACATGAAGAAATTGAAAGGTTTTGTTCGACAAAAGGAAAAACCCCAGGGGTCTATGGCAAAGGGGTACATATCGTATGAGTCTTTCTACTATGCCAGTGAGTACATCAAGTAGATTGATAATAGACCAGGTACAGTGATTTGGAGCGATGAATTGGATGAAGACAAAAGAGAAGGAAAGTTGCTCCAAACAAGTGGAAAAATGTGCTTGATAAAGAGTAAGAGACTTATAATTTTTCAAATTTACAAAAAGTAATTAATTATATTCATGTTGAACTTTGATATAATGTATATTTTGATCTTTAAGTAATATATAATGTTGGTTTTATTTTATCAGAAAATGCAAAAATTGAAGCAATCAATAAATTTATTCTTTACAATTCTGAAGCGACACAACAGTGGGTCGCATTATACGAACAAAAAAGAATGAAATGGGATAGTGACAGGAAATAATTCAGATGGTTGAATGGTAGAAGTGTGCCTTATCCTGATCATTTAAAAGAAAATATGCCAAAATATGCCCCAACAGTTGGCTTGTTGACCAAGTCAGAGAGAAATATGGCGCTATCGGTCGTTACCCGCATGATGAAGAGGATGCGCTAAACGTAGGGATTGGATGTAGCAACTCGGTAATAATTTATATGTAAATTTGAAACTTATATTAAGACATCTACATTTCATATTTTAACTGTTCGATTATTATTTATAAGACACATGACACTTATATTATTTTGTTATACTTTTTTATAATACGTGCATTTGTTCCCATCTATGTCGGCATATGGACACCATTTTCACACAGAAAATGACGATGCTGGAAACATCACACAAGACTGTGGAGTGGAAGTCAAGTTCGATCAATCTAGTCGATCTAGCCACCGTGATCAACAACTAGTAAGAGGGACGTTAGGTTATGTCAGAAAGATACAAGAGATCATTGAAGTGGATTTTTCTTCTTTCCAATGTGCTATTTTTAGGTGCAAGTGGTGGGACACCTTTGATCGGAATAATGTAAAGTAAGATCGTGATAGTAGGCTGCTATGTATCAACTCTAGAAATATGTGGGATGAAGCTAAGGAGCCCTATGTTTTCCCTAAACACTGCAATGAGGTGTTTTTCTACCCAGATGTGTTGGATAGGGATTGGTGGTTCGTATTGTCACATGATCCTAGATCAAAACATATTTTTGATAACAATAGTGTTATCATGCCATGCAAACTAGAAGATGAGGGTGATCATGAGAACTGAGAGTGATATGGTACAATATGTGTTATTTTATCAATACTTATACTTTTTAAAATGAGTTTTTTCGAAATATTAATGTAATATGTATTTTGAATTAATTGGTTTTGTTAATGTTAAAATAAATAATTCACTTGATAATTTGGTATTATGTATTTGATCTAAAAAACAATGGCGTATTGTATAAATTAATTCTTTTTTTGTATCTAAGATCATAATAAAATAATGATAATTCTAATTAAGTACAAGAATTTATTTGCATTATTTTCTAAATTTTCTTATGTTACAATAAATCATATTATTCTATATTTATTATTTTACAATTATTTAAAATTTACAAATTTACAAATTTAAAAATTTTAATAAATTCATTTCACATTAATACAATTAAAATTTTACAAATATTTTACATACAATTACAATTATAATTAGAATTAGAATTAGAATTACAATAACAATTTTACAATTTCACGTACAATAACAATTTTAGAATTTTACATATATACAATTACAATTTTACAAATTAAAAAATTACAATTACACTTACAATTTTATAAATTTATGTATATATCATTACAATTACAATTTTAGAATTTTAAATACAATTAGAAATACAAATATTACAAATTTACAATATCATGATCATTTGGTATTTATAAATTAATTAATAAACATCACGCTCATGATAAGCATCGTACAAACATCATATTTGACTAAAAAACACATTCAAATTCGCTAACTACATCATTGTGATCATGATCATCTAACAAAACAAAATTAACATTATATATTAATATCATCAGTACAACACAAACATCAAATATATATCTCATGCTATCACATACACATCTATCTGCAAGCTGCACATTAATTGAACATATCTAACATGACCTAACAACATTCACATAATGATGATCACCAACATGTAAATTAAGTACAACTGCAAAATGAACATAAAATACATGGACCATATATATATAACTTAATAATGTTAAAAATATACAACTATAATATAAATTTCATGGATCAGCTGATGATCGAGCCTCATCTCCATGATGACTATTGGTAGATGCTACTGGAGGCTCATGCAAATCTAGCGCGGCACGAGGCCGTGAACGATAATGAGATTTCGATGGTATGTTGCACCTCGCAGACTGTCCATCATGTGTTGTGGCTTGCTCGTAACGTGCGATAGTCCTCGTCAGTCGCGTAAGAGCTGTCGTAACTCTTATGACATGACGTATCAAGTTTTACATGTCATGCGGCATGCCTCTCCACATATGTAAGAGCCTATCATCAGCCTCTATATCTCTAAAATCAACGAGGCGGATGCCCGCCTCAACAAACAATGCAATGAGTTGGTTGCCTAACTCCATCCTGTATCTAGCATCACTCATACGTCGACCGTAGGCCGGCACACCAACAGGAGAAGGTCTCTGATCTGCACCGGCCCCCTGCTGATCCTCGGAAATATATGGCATCATATTCTCTGCATCCTCATCAAGATCCACAACTGGATCAGGTGGTGGTGGCGGCATCTCCTCGCCATCATAAGAGGCACTTTCTGCAAAATATATACAAGTACAAAAAAATAATTAGACAATTTCATTACATAATTTAATAAAAACAAGTTAAAGAAAATGTTAGAATAAATTTAAGTAAAACAGTAATATTACCTCTATCATCTAGAGGCTGATCATCTGTGAAGAGGATGTTGGCACACCCTTGCCTATCCAACCCCACATAAGGACATGGGACCATAATGAAGGGATGCTCAAAAACACTGGCTAGCAACCCCAGTGCATCATCTGATATCTTCGCTGGAAACATAGTCTCCTCCCTCTTGGGCATCATCTGCCCCCACATATGCATACGTGCCTTAGTAATCAGCCTACCAGGCTGACGAAGAAAAGAAAGCCTCGTCTTTGGAAACCTCTCAAAAAATAAACAAAAAGGCTCTAAAGCAAAAGGGAAGTTGACCCTCCCTTGTGCACGAGCACGACATCTATCTAATGTTGTACAGAACTATCGTAAAAAAATGGCAGACCACCTGAAAAGTCGTGGCTGCTGTAGTAAAGAATCAATATAATATAAAAGCTGACAACTAATGTGTTTCCTATCACTGGTGTTGTGCAAAATGGTCGAAATGATAAGTGAGAGACACTGGACCTCCTCACGACCAAACGCACCAATACGTAACTGTCATCCGGAGACCTGAAAATCTGAAGGAGACAATATATCTTCTCTAATGTATCGCGGGGAGTAAACTAACTAACTCCCTGCCACACAGCCAGCTGGAACCTCGGGGAACAAGGGAAAATCCACCCCTCTCCTCGAAAGCCCTATAATAAAATATACATCCTCCTCAGTGGGCGTGTACCACTGGTCGATACCAACTAGGAAAGCTTGTTGCTGTGCAGTCCACCTTCGGATAAGATGTCTCAAAAAACCACTATGGCACTTTAGGGAAGTATCCTCCTCATAAAACTTGAGGAGGCCTACCTGCCTTAGGAGCCCCTGCGTCACTTCTATAATAGGGCGATGGTATGCATCTCTCTCCCTCTCTCTTGCCTCCCACAGGCGAACCATGTTATATTGTTCTGCCTGTTATTGTTGTTGTTGCTCCTCTTCTCTCCTTTCATGTCTCTGAATGATTGAAATATTAAACACAATTTTTTAATTAAATGACACATGTATTTACAAATATACACATATAAATAGTTTTTTTAAAATAAATAAAACAAGAGACGGTGTGCCAAAAAAATAGTCACACACCAATAACGGTGCGTCCCTCCACAGAGACACATCGACGACGGTGCACATAATGATATAAAAAACACCGGGAGGGGTGCTCCGGAAAATATTTTTAGCGCACCTTTCACTAAGTGCGGTGTTAGGAGGCTGGTGCACTGACTTCACTATACGCCCTAGGGCTTATAGCTAAGTCCCTCCACATAGTCGTACGGTGCAGCCAGGTATCCGAGCGCACTGCTCTTTGTTGTAAAATTTACAATTACACGGTGCGCCTTTGGAATCCACCCCAGAACCGGTGAAGATACACTTAGCACTGGTTTGCCAACTCGAGCCATTGACAATTTTGATTTGTAGTTCCGGTGCGCCGAAAAACTTACGTGCCCTGAGGTGGATAATTTGGTCAACACATCGGGTGGTCGCGATTCAACATTGTCAAAGTTGCGGCCTGGTAAATGACCGCACCGCATTTTAAAAAAAAAATTAAAATAACACCGTGCGCCTCGCTGTCTCAGAATTGGTGTGGATTCCTTCAGCATTGGGTGCGGTGCGGCCTGTAAATTTACATGCAGCACTGCAAACCGGTGTGAGCCAAACGGTTGGAGCGCACCACGCGACAATTTTTTCTTTTAATGGTTAATTTTAAGGTTTTTTCAAATTCTAATCCGCTAAAAGGTTTAATTATGGAAAAACAAGAAAAATACCTGTACATTTACCCGTCGAGGAGGCATATTGGTTGTACAATTTAAAAAATAAAATCTGTCCACTGTTTTATAAAATTCAAGATGGAGATTGATGGAAATGTACAGCAGCAGTGCATGCAATAAGTGCAATGGGAGCACGGATGTCAGTGCGGCTCAAGTAAGGATAACTTGCACTGGTGCTTGAGAGCTTTGTAGCATTGAAAAAAGTGAAAAATGCAGTTTTTTGGCTGTAATTTCTTTTTATTTAACCCTGTTCTAGTGTAGCAGGTTTTTACTGGAGTACTGGTGTGTTGTCTTAATGCCACACTGGGCTCTTTTTGTTTTCGTGCGCTTTTAGGAGGAACCGGGGCGGCATAACTATAACGCACCAGTGCGCTTTAGTAACACGACACACTGGTAACAGTGTCCGGTGAAACAATGATTTTTGCAGTTTTTTGGCCGTAATTTTTTTATTTAACCCTATTTCGATGTGCGGGCTTTTTACTGCAGTACCAGTGCGTTTCCTATATATTGCGCTGGGCTCTTTCTATTTTCGCGCGCTTTTAGGAGGCACCAGGGCGACGAAATGTTATCGCACCAGTGCTCTATACTAACATCACACACCGGTAACAGTGTCTGGTGAACCAATGATTTCTGCAGTTTTTTGGTCGTAATTTTTTTTTATTTAACCCTATTACATTGCGCGAGGTTTTTATTGGAGTACCGATGCATTTCCTGTATTCCGCATCAGGCTCTTTATATTTTCGCGCACTTTTAGGAGGCACCAGGGCGGCGTATTTTTAAAGCACCGATGCTCTACAGTAATATGATGCACTGGTAATAGTGTCCGGTGAACTAATGATTTTTGCAGTTTTTTGGCAGTAAATTTTTTTTATTCAATGTTATTCCGGTGCACGGCATTTTTGTTGGATTATCGGTGTGTTTTTTGTGTGCCACATCAGGCTCTTTCTGTTTTCACGCGCTTTTAGGAGGCACAAGGGTGGCGTAATTTTAAAGCACCGGTGCTCTACAGTATCATGATGCACTGGTAACAATGTCCAGTGAACCAATGATTTCTGCGGTTTTTTGGCCATAATTTTTTTTATTTAACCCTATTTTGCTGCACTGCATTTATGGGGACCCTAGTGCGTTTCCATCATTCTGCCCCAGGAATTTTATGTTCCGCTCACTTTTATGATGCACCGGGGTGTGGGGATGTGATGCACCGGGGCTATACAGTAACATGACACACCAGTAATGGTGCCCGGTGAACCAATGATTTCTGCGATTTTTGGCTGTAATTTTGTTTGTTTTAAACCCTTTTTTGGTGCACGGCATTTACAAGGATCTCGGTGCATTTCAGTCATTCGGCACCGGGACATTTATGTTCTGCGTGATTTTTTTGATTTTTTTGAGGCACCAAGGCTGACGATATGAAATGCACCAGTGCGGTTGCTGAATTAAAAGCACTGGGAGGGTGTGTACGGAGCACACTATTTCTGGTGTGCCAATGTTTTATGCGGCTTTTTTGTCGTAATTTTTTTTATTTAACCATCCACCGGTGCGTGCGTTTTGTGGGTGCCCCGGTTCGTTTCATTTATTCCACACCGGGTGATATCTATGCGATCGCCATGTAAAGCACCGGTGCTTTGTCATATTGAACACACAGGTGCGTTTTATATTGATAAGAGCACCTTAAGAAATACATCCGCAAAAACCTTTGCCCGCCAACGTCCTCTAGGATCGTCTGCCAGAAAAAAACGTCTGGGGTATTTTTTTGTGGGGTTCCTCAAAACATCCACTAGAGGGTCTTTTCCTTGCAGTGCAAGGGATGTCTTGCAATGATGAATCCTATCACAAGATGCAAGTTGAATGCACCCCATATAGAAATGTCTTTCCCATTACAACAAACTCCATACACAGAACAAGTTAGACATCAAATCAGTTGTGCTTCCTACTATCATGAAGGCCCAGCGTAATGTAATACCATAATAGTTAAATATCAGAACAAGTATATGCAACTCAACCCCTACAACATTGGTTTTGATGTAGAGTTGTTAGTGGGCTTCACAAGTGATTCTTGATCACTTTCTCTCAAACCCATCCAAGCAATATTTCTTGAAATTTTTTACTTGGAATTTCCATTCCCGCTTGCTGGCATTATATGAAATAAGTTGGCACCCTTCTCTTTAGTTATCTATTTTAGCCTTTTCTCAAATTTTTCAACCTAAGGGCCTTCTGAAAACTCTTGACCTGTCTTTTTTCCTTGAATTTAACATTTAATAATGATATTTCTACAGAGTTCTTTAGACCCTGGCCTACAAGAGGAATTTATCTTTCATCCATGTACACAAGGATCTCACACTTGTTGAATTGAATAATACTCTCCAAGTCAAGGCATCTAACATCTACTTCCCCAAAAACTTCACTGATCTAACATCTGCTTCCCCCAAAAATTCACTGATCAGCAACACTTAACAAATGCCCTTGGAAGAAAAGCAATTTCTATATTTTCACCTCCATGATGCATTTTTATGCCATGTGAAACACCTTTGTGTTCCTTCAAGCGAGCATGCCAAGATGATTTGGGAAGCACACTACAGTTGGGTTGCTGGACATTTCACGGTCAAGAAATATGTGGCAATACTACAAAAGTATTTCTATTCGATGAACCTTTGATCGGATGTTAGGAAGTACATTAGATCCTCCACAGCCTGCACCATTTCGAAGCTTACCATCAAGAAGAAAGGCATATATACTCTGCTTCCTACCCCTAGTCGACCTTGGGAATCCATCTTGATGGATTACATGTTGGGCCTTCTTCTACCAAGCATGGAAAAGACTGCATTTTTGTGTTCGTCAATAGATTCTCTATGATGGCTGTTATGGTGGCCTACAAGAATAATATCACAGCAGAAGCCATTGCTAAAATCTTCTTTGAATGAGTGTAGGGACACCTTGGGATCCTATAGTCCATTATCTTAGATCAAGGCAATAGGTTCCTCAGTACATTTTGGTCAAGTCTCTAGTCAATGTTGAACACCTAGCTCATTAAGTCCACAACTTTCCACCCCCAAAATTGATTCCCAGCAATAGGTTGTCAATAGGATGATTGTACACATTCTGCACATGTACAAGTCAAATCATCCATGCAAATGCGAAGAAAGCCTCCACTATGTACAACACATATATAATTGGGCTCTCTACAACTCAACTGGCCACAACGCCTTTCAGGTGGGCTTGCGATTCTAGCCACTATGTCCCATTGATGTGGCCATATCATTTGCAGCTAGTTAGGCAGATTCGGCTCATGTCCAGTTCGACTATGACAAGGCGAAAAACTTCATTGAGCATATTCAACACATCCGCTAATAGGTCCATGACATATAGAAAGAGCCAATGATTAGTATAAGCAACGACATCATCAACATTGGGTGTCACGCAAGTTCCAGGTGGGTGACAAAGTTTGGCTACAATTGTAGAAGGAGCACCTCCTGGACCCCACCGCAAGCATTTCCCGCTTTGATATTGGCCATACACCATCACCAAGGCTGGCAGGGACTGTTGGACATAGGACCCCAAAGAATTTAGAAAATACTATGCATATCAAGGAGTGGAGTGCATAGCTGAGAGTCCATTTTGAGTCTTAGGGGAATTGGGGTGGGTCAAAGCCCCTTATAATGTAATGATATGGGATTATTTTATGAACGTTGAACTTTGCCCATGGTTTTCTGACCATGGTATTGTAAATGCAAAATCAATATAAGGAATCAAGGATATAAGTCATAAATCAATAAAATGAATGAAATGATACAATGAATTTGGATGTAATACTATTTCGAGTCTGAGCCTATGGTTTTGGGTTAGAGGAAAAGGATATTGTAGCTAAGTGTGCGGAGACCTTAGGAGATCTACAGCTATGTTCACAAACCCCTTCAAATGAGTGTGCAGGGTAGAACTGGATGTATGAGAAGGATTTGAGCATTAATGAAAGAAATGTTGACATAGATTTGCATTTTTTTTTTATGTTTTTTAATTCACTTGACGTTTATGAATATCTTTGCTAAGTAAGGGTTTTTATCTGTAACTACATAGAAAATTCTGGTTTAAGGTTGTTTACACTCTTTTATTCTTGATTAATTAAGATTGCGTAGTCTGCTAGTAAGTTAAACAGATGTGCTGAAAAATTCTTGTATAATTAATAGATGTATTCTGTGAATCCCTGCCAAGGAAGAAAATACCTAAAGCCATAGTCCACTGTCCCTCTAGAACCAGAAACCCAATTCTAGCATCCCCTTATATTTCCTCCAGTAAGACTTTGGTCTGCGCAAGAATATCATTGCTGAAAGGGCCGATAATAGTGGGTTGTGTTGGTTCGCGTAGCCACACTTGAACCTAGGTCTAGGCCCCATCAAGCCAACAAATGGTTCCATCCATAGGTTCTCCATGTGGAAAATTTGAGCTCAGCTGTGTGCTGCTCCCAAATTTCTAGTGGAATGGCTAGATTCAATTGCAGCTGCAGTTGTACGATATTCATCTGCATCTCGAGGTGTACTTGGTCGACCTCAACTTTGGAGCCCTTTACTTTTGTCAAGAGCTTGACCAATTTTTACTCTAGTGCAATTGTAGCCTAAATCTAGAGCTCTGGTAGCTCAATGCAATCCATGGAGATGGCATCCTCCATCTTTTTTATGTGTGCAGCCTTTGCATCTTGCTCTTGGACAACCCTCTACTTTTCTTCATCCATGCTCTTTCTTTCCTTGACATCCTCAATAATGAATAGGCTTTGTTTTTCTTGGATCTGCAATTCTTTAGTCACGCATTTGTGGAACTCGTGAAAAGTTTATAGAGGTAGCGCAACAAGAGTAATTCTTTCATTCTTTCATTCTAGCAGTGTACCGCCTACTTCATCTAATCCACTATGTCAAAAATTAACTTGCCCGTCGGGATCAACACCACGTGGGTATTAGAGGTCAGACCTAGTACAGGCATTGTCATGCTTGTGTCTACTTTTACCTTTCTCACTTGAACCGTGCTCGATTGCAACCCACTCAGTTAACTCGCTCGCTTGAACTACGCTCGTGTGAACCTAAAAGTCCTTAAATCCCTTATGAACGTCCGCCATCACCTTCTTGTATTGTTCTTCAATGTTTCCCCATAGGTGCTCTATGAAGTTCTTGACATTGTTTCTTATCTCATCAATGTCCCCCTCAGTGAGGACCATGGCTTCCAATCGAGTGGACCTATCAAAATTTACCCTCTTCCTCATGCCTCCCTTCTGTGGTTTTCAACTCTTGGTAGTAAAAGGGGAGGGGCAGGGTTAGATGGATCCACGCTAATATCACCACCAAGAGAATCACCTCCTTCTGTATCTGAAATCTCTATCCTTGTATGCAGATCCTCTTGGGTCAATTTTTTTAGTCATCAGTAATTTTTTTCCTTTATAGATGACTAAATGTCTATCCTAGATATCTAGAAACAAAATTCATGAATCTTGTGACTTCTAGAAATCTCATTGCCTTCATTATCCTTATGATAAATTTCTCACTGTTCTACTACTCTATCATGTCATAGTTAGCCTGTCACTCACGGAATATCCCTCATGGACTCATGCCTCTCATCTCTGTCCCATTTTCACACCCATAAATCTCATTACTTTATTTGTCCGTTGCCTATGACTCCATTATCCAACTAGGATTTTTTAGGGAAATTTGTATTGGTTTCATGACCTCCATGGTTAAAACATCAACAATGCTTGTATCCTAATACTCTTACACCTCCTCCTATCCTTAATATACCTTCATAAATTCTTCCCATCACTCTTATCCCTCAAACTCACCATTTTTCTACAAAGCCTAGCCTATTGCTACAATTTGAGACTAGGCCCGTGTTTTCCCTTTTGGACCCTTTCCCCTCACTCAATTCTTGAAATTATACTTCCCCCTACTCTCTAACATATATCCCTATCCCCCAAAATTTCCCCAAGAATTTATACAACCCTTAACCCCTTCATTCCCCTCCCTCTACAAGGAAGTCCTAAATCCCCTACACCAAACCCTAATTTCCTCTTCCAACTAAGCTAGGGTTTGCTATGAAAAGAAGGCATAAGAGAAAAGGATCCATATGGTAGGTCATATCAACAATAATTAAGCCATACCAACTCACAAACATCATGCCTCCATCTTTTTCCAAGAATTCTTTTCAAGAGACAAGCTATGTGTCACACCTAGGGCCAGTTTTGCTTCAAACTGTGTTTCTGACCAAACAGAGATGAATTTGACAAACATGAGAGATGTTTTTTTTCCATAATAGGACCAATAAGAAACACTTTCTTCTATTTTTACACAATTATCATGGTTTAGGAGAAATGTAAAAAATACAGGTGTCCCGGGAGAATTTCTGCACTGCTGGAGTGACCTTGGGAAAATTAGGTTTTCTCACAGCTGGAGTGCCCAAATGACTTCCTCAATGAGTCAAATAAAAACTAGGCTTGAATATATTTCCAATGAGCTATCAGGAGCTCAATTTGGATATGAGTAAGTTATCAAAAATTGGTCTGCAATAGCACTCTACATTTTTGCACCATCATTCAGCACTTTTTGACCAGTCTTGGGAAAGTTAAATTTTGACAAGGAAAATCTACTTCAATAAAGAAAAAAATGGTATATTTGGAAAGTATACAAGTTAATATTTCCAACGAGATATCACTAGCCCAATTCCAACACCAGGAAGGCCTGCAAATTCTCTCTACAAAATGGTGTTGCGCTCCTGGGAGGTGGTGTTGCACTCCTGTATGTTCAGGGCTGCCCAGGAGGATCCGACAGCCTGTGCTACATTCCTGTGCATTCAGGGTTGCCCAGGAGGACCCGAAAACCTACACTATGCTCCTGTGTGTTCAGGGCTTCCCAAGAGGACCGACAGCCTGCGCTACGCTCCTATCCGTTCAAGGCTGCCTAGGAAGGCCCAACTGCTTGATCAGAGGTGCCCGACGCTGTGCTCCTGTGCATTCAAGGCTGCCCAGGAGGTCCCGAAACCACGTGAAGAAGCCACCCGAATATCCTGTGCTTCATTCCTATGTCTTTTTGTTTCAGCTATGAAATTTTTTAGAGATATTTGCCTTCTTCATTAACCTCTCATTTTCCCTCTCCATATCATCTCCCAAGCAAACCAAGGTTTTGTTTTCAAAGGCAAGAATGAGGACCAAGAAGATGAAGAAAATCATGACAGTGAGCACAATGAAAATTATTTTAGTAGTAATGAGGTAGAGTTTGAAAGTGAAGATAGTAGGAAAAAAGTGTAGAAGAAGGCAGTGACCCCAAAAAAAATGACAATAATGACAGCCAAGAGACAAATGCAGAATTTGATGAGAAAAACAGTGAAGATGAAAAAAAATACAGTGAAAAATATGAACATGACAGTAAAGAGACAAAAGAAGAAATACAACATGACAGTCAAGAAGAGAGTAAAAATGAAGAATATGATGAGGACAAAGCGGATGACATGGCAGAAATTGAAGATGCCTCTAATAGTGACCCCACAGAGATTGCAAGCATTAACACAGAGGATGAAGAGACAAAGGAAAAACAGAGGCTAAATTATAAATATGAAGACAGTGAACTTGATAAAAGGAAAGATACAAATGGTAGCCAAGGAGCAGAGGCAAATTTTGATGGTAAAAACAGTGATTATAAATATGAAAACAGTGAGCACAATAACCATTGTAAGAAAAATGATAATGGAGAAACAAATTCTGAAAGAAAAGACAGTAAGCATAGTCATGAAGAAGAAGACAACCATAATGAAATATAAAATGACAGCCATGAAGAAATACAACATGAAATTCACAATGATGAAGTCAATGATGAAGAAAACAATGCAAATGCAGAGACATAGGCATAGTTTCAAAGTGAGGACAGTGGGCCAAATCATGAAGAGGAGGACAGTCATGAAGATAAAGATGTAAAAAGAAATGATGAAGACACCTCTAATGTTGCAAATACAGAGGATGACAATCATGAAAATCTTGACAGTGATACTAGCATGAGGGAAAATGAAAATGCCTCTCAAGAAGGCAGTCAAGAGAAAATTGAGGAAAACACACATATAGAAATCATCAATGGGAAGACAAAAATCGCTAAGGTCACCAATGATCAAGGTATTCAAGTGAAACATGTTAAAACTTGTACCCTCACTTACCAAAGAGGATCGAGGAAAATATTTGTTGCCTCCAAGAGGCAAGGGACTTTGCTATCTACATCAGCTCAGCCATTGGACAAAGGGAAGCAAAATTTAAAGGAAGAAAAAGAAGATCATGAGGTGGAAAGAGATTTTGATATCATTCAAGTAGATAGTGACGAGGAAAACGAGCCCAAAATTACAAGCATGCTCCTCCAAGATAGAAATGCACAAATCAAAGATCTCCAAGCACATTTGGGAAGGGCCAAGAGTGTGGAAAATGCCCTTGACTTAGAGAATATACAGCTAAGAGTGCAAATGGAAATTTATGAATCAAGAGCCCTTAAAGCCCAGAAAGAAGCCCAAAAGGCACAAATGAAGATAAAGGAGTTTATGGGCACTTATGAGGAGAGTAGTGATGAGGGAGGTCAAACTATAAGGAGACCTAGAACTATTGGTCTAAGGGAAGCATTGGCAAAGAAAAGAGAAGAAGAATCAACCCTTGCGGAAAAAATTCCTCTCAATGAACTACTTTAAAAGGAAATTTAACATGATATTGAATCATGGCTTGAACAGGCTAACATACACCTTGAGGCCAAGCTGGACAAGGCTAATAAAGACTTAGAGTTACAAAGAATAATGACCAATCATTATGCCTAAAGAAATCAATTTGCAAGGGTCAAATTGAAGAAGGCTCAATGCAAGCTCCCAGCACCAAAAGAGGAAAAATACCAAGCTAGGCTTGGAATCTTAGCCCAAGATTCTCTGCAAGTTTCCAAAAACCCATGAGGCACTCTTCCACCAAATTTGGGAAAACTTTGACAACTTTTTATTTTTTGCAAATTCTGAGGCTAGGAGAGTAGCACACTTGGACTACGCTCTTTTTTTGGAGCATCCTCAGGAGGAAAGGCTTTTATTTTTGGATTCTTCATTAGTCATATAATATTCTCACCAAGTTTCAGATCAATTGGAGTTGTTTTGGTCCCCCAAAAGGGTCAAAAACACCCATTTTTTCACCATTCTGCCTGCGTTTTAGGACATGTGTTGCGCTCCTACCAGTCTTGGAATTCTTAGTTTTTTAACAATTTATAAAGGTCATATTGGAAAAACAAGGGTATATTTGGAAAATAGACTTCAAGGGCTTTCTGACGAGCCATAACGGAGCCTTTTTAGACATCAGGAAGACCTCAAAATCACTGCTACCAAATGACCCTTTTTTACTATCCCTCTGTTGCGCTCCCGGCTTGGAAAATCAACCTAAGGCACTGTGCTACGCTCCTGTGGTTGAGAAGTAAAAATTTTCATTTAGAAAGTTTTCAGAGGCATGTCAGGCCTCAAAGGTAAATTTCTTTTCCACAAATGGCTGAAAAGATATTTATTTTGGATATTTTGTGCCTTGGGCCTTTCAAGGCCTTAAGGACAAATTAGGATACTTCTTGCTGGCCAATATGCTTCTAGATACTCTCTTAGATCTTTCTTCTCCTTGCATGATAAATAGAACATGGAGACTCATTTTAAAGTGGGGCTTTTGATGTTTTTAATATCAATACATGGTTTTCAGAAGTTGAAGAAAAATCTAGTGTTGTGGAGCTTGTGGATGATTTGCCTTGGTTGATAATGAGGAAGGCTTTCTTGCACGATTCCTGAGTTTAGTTAATGGTGAAATATCTTTCATTTGTTCATGTTTTTCTTGTTTTTCATATATCCATCTTTCTATATTGCAATAGCTCAGAAGAGTATAGGATGAGAAATGTTGTTAGAGGCACCTCAGTCCTCCTATTTGCTATTGTCTTCATGTTTTCTTCTGGTGGGTTAGTTTAAGGAATTATTACTTGTTCCTTAGGCCCACCTAAGATTTTCTATTTCATTTTTGGATTAATATTCTAGTTTAAAAACATGATTCATGGTAATCCATGCTTATTTTATGCTATCTAAAATATGTCTTGAAATCTCTCTTTGATGTATTGATTGATTAGGTTAAGCTAAAGAGGTCTTTTTTCGATCTTTCCCTTTGTATATTCTTACCAGTTTGCCTCAAATTTATTTATAGTTTAATGAATGATGTTTAGGAGTTCCCTCTTAATTTATTAATGCTATTTGTCTCTCATATGTTTTCAAATATTGAAATTAGAATCATTGAAGTTAGATAAGTTGTCTTACTTCATTTGCTCCACTAGATTGTATATCTTGAATGTTTATTTGTTTAAAAGTATTGTTATTGAGTAAATGGTGTGCCCTACCTCATGACTAATATCTTTTTCTTATCATTATTCAAGATCTCTCTGTTCATAGGTATTTGACAAAGGATTCTTAACTTCCCTTTTCCCTACCTTCATTCCCAAACTTAATGTCCATCTCACCTCACAGATAAACTTTAAAGATCCATTAACTACACTAGAGTTTCCCTGTGATGTACCCTAATTCATTATCGAGATATAAATGACTTTATAGACTCCGTAGCACAATTTATTTGATAAAATATCACTCCACCTATCCTACTTGATCATCTTATCCCAACCAAAACAAAAAATAAACCTACACTTAACAACTAGCCTAAAATCAAACACTTAAAGCGAACAAGTTCACATCCTTCGCATAATAGAGAGAGCCCTCTCTGAGTCCAGGAAGGCTAGGTCCTAGGACTCCAAAGACTGGTCTGATGTTACCCTGTGCATTTGTTCTAATAATCTACTAAATCACGGGACACTAACATAATGGCGATCATGGTGGGACTAAGTACATAGTAGCCGTAAAAATCTTATAGACTCATTTAAACCCTCAGTTAATCTTAGAAAATCAACTGATAGCCAAGAGTAGAATCTGGTTGTTTCAACATCCTATAAAAATGATGACTTATCTATAGGAAACTCATACAAACATTAAGGCTACATAAAGAAACTCAGAAAACCCAAAAAACATCCTTAAATTGGTTTTTTTGTCAGTTATCAGTGGTGGAAAATAAACACATATCCTTAAAAAAGAAAAAAACATTTACCTGGCGACTCCACTAGCCTCCAGTAGGCCCAATAACCCCCTAGTCCTCACAAAATCTCATAGAAATGAGTAAATCAATCCTAATCATGATGATGGTGGACAACAAAGTTGAAATATTCCACCTGGTGACTCCACAACTCTCAATAGACCAAAAGACTCCACTGGTGGGGAACTCTAGACTGGTTGAAAAGACACAATGATCCTTTCTGATTAAAAAATATGGATCCAAGGATACAAAGGAGATATGATCCAATGAGTAGAGATCATATCCCTGGATTCCCACACAAAATTCCTGAAATAAATTGGATGAAAAACCTACCTATATTTCAAGATGAAAAAGTTGATGACCCCTTGTTACATGTCATCAAATTTCATATACACATATGGAGGTTAAAGGTTGAATGGCACGAGGACTGCCTCATGAAAATTTTTATGGCAACATTAGAAGGTAAGGCAAGAAATTGGTATGAATGGCTAGAACCTGGCATCTTGTTTTCTTTGAAGGATTTCCACAAGGTATTTTATAAAAGCTATATAGGGTATTTTCCATCTCTATCATTAGCTAAAAATTGTTGTGATCAATCTGAAGACCTCATACAATACCTTGTGGACATTGATAAAGATTTAGGAAATTGGAATCCTGAAGATTTATTAGAAGAACTCCATGCATTTCATTCTCAAGGTAGCTATCATGATAGCCTAGAGGAGTTAGGTGAGGAAGAACCCAATCAAGAAATAGAGGAAAATCCATAGGATCTCTCTGAAGGAACAAGTGATGATTCACCATCTCTTCTAGGTGAGGCTCAAGAATACATTCAGCCTCAAAACCAGCTTTCACAAGAGAAAGAGAATTGTTTTAGTTTATCCAAAGGAAGAGAAAAATGCCTCCTCCTTTAACTGAAGAGGAAATAAATCAGATGCTAAAAATTCAACCAGCCTCTAAGCCTTTATGTGAAAAAAATATTTCTGTTCATTCTCCTACCAATCCCATCTACCATACATCGGAAAATTAACTTGTAGATGAAATCAAAGAAGAAAAAAATGATAATCCAATATGTTTGATTCGTGATGTTACTTATGTTGATAATTTTCCAAATTTTTATTAGTTCGATGATGATGATGTTCTCCAAATAGAAACTAACCTTGCAGAGGAATCAGTAGTTGGTTTGTGGGAAGAATATCAATATCATCAGTTTGAAAAAATTAATTAGCCAATACAAGTCACCTATGACACTAATGAGGAAAGCCTTGAAAGTTTAGAAGTAAGTGAGGAGTCTCTGACTATTTGCTCTACTTCACTTCAGTCCATCGTAAATAGTTTTCATGTGATTGGAAATCAGCAGTCTTTCAGTTTTGATGATGAGGTTGGGAAAGCTAATGGGTTTCTTGAATTAGTTGTTAATAAAAATCCTTTTCCTGAAAGGGATGAGGAAATCATTTGCGACACAGAATCCTCTTCATCTTCAGATTTTCAACCATGAAGTCCCATTGAATTTCGAATTGTAGATGAAGGCTTGGAAGTTTACAATCTCATAACAGTTGCTACACTTCTTTCTTAAGAAGATTTACTGCCAATAAATACTCCTACTAATCAGCATGATGGCCTTCACACTGAATTCAGGCCACTCAATCAGAGCATATCATTTTTTCTAGAGGATAACATTGCAATATATGATGAGTCCACCACTCCAAATGAGCATGAGGAAGAGGTGGAGTTTCTTTCCCAAAAGAGCCTCAAGCATAGCCAAGTGGAAGGAGTAGTCTTGAATGAATCTTATGTCTCAAGTCCTCAAGATCATGTATCATTCCAAGATCCATTTGATGTTTTTCTTGAGAAATCTAAAAGAGGAGTGTTTTTTGCCAAGAACAGTTTGATGCAAGGTTTAAAGAAAATTTTAGGCACTACTGTTCAAGCTCAAGTGAGGTGCATGTGGCCTTTTGATTTCTTCAGCATCCTTAAAGAGATGAACCAAGATCACCCATGCAATCATCTACGTGACTGGTTATATTGGAAAAGAGAGCACCAAATAAATGTCTATCATGTATAGGTTAGATTAGGATAGATAGGAATGCAAAATAAGGTTAGCCCTATCAGCATCTTTTTAGTTTCAGATTATTTTGAGAAAAATGAAAACACAAAAACCCATAGAAATGGAAAAAGGAGGTAGATTTGAAAATAAGGTACAACCCCATACCCAAAAAGAAGTGATACTAAAAGTGTGCAAGCCTAAATGCCACTACTTGTTCTAAAAAGAAGGTTTTGTTCAGTCATCTAGCCTAATCATGGCTGAGCATGTTTTAAATTTATTATTTATAGGTTAGTGAAAGAATACTAGTCAAATAATTTAAGCTTGACATGTCAAAAGAGAATAGATTAGGAATGAAATATACTGGCTCCACATGCTTAAATCTGAACCAAAGAGAAGGATAGGGATGATTAACTAATGATGAAACCCAACCCTTAATTCCTTCTAATTTTTTTTTTTATGAAATAATGTTTGTGTGCAGCTTGTCTCAACGAAACAACTCATGATGAATCAGATTGTCTAATCCTAGTTCAAATCATGTTTTCAATTTCATGTCTGTAGATTAGAGAATCAAGTCTGCCAAACAACTTAATCTTGGAAGTCAAATAGTCTAGGTAGAGAATAAAAGAGTTCACTAGCTTAATCTGAACTCTTGTAAGTAATAAGTATAGAAGTAGATAGTTTGTTTTCATTTACAAAATAAAATAATGTCAAGGGTTCTCCAGTTCAAGTGCACCCAAGGAAGAAATTTTTTTAGGCAAGTAGGTTGGGTAGGTAGAGATGAAGTTGATCTAATCATGTTTTTATATTATTGAAATCACAACTTCAAGGACACATTAGCAAATGAAAGAAGAAAAGTCTGCCCAATAGATGAGGCACTGGTCTCCATAAACCAGAGATCTGAAGTTCTGGACACATCCTGAAAAGGAGCTGCCCTCCCCAAGTGGATCCATTGTTATTCATCAGTAATTTTTTCCTTTGTAGATGACTAAATGTCTATCCTAGATTTCTAGAAACAAAATTCATGAATCTTGTGAGTTCTAGAAATCTCAATGCCTTCATTATCCTCAGGATAAATTTTTCACTGTTATACTACTCTATCATGTCATAGTCAGCCTATCACTCATAGAAGATCCCTCATGGACTCATGCCTCTCAGCTCTGTCCCACTTTCACACCCATAAATCTCATTACTCTGTTTGTCCCTTGCCTATGACTTCATTATCCAACTAGGGTTTTTTAGGGCAATTTTTCTTGGTTTCATGACCTCCATGGTTAAAAAATCAACGAGGCTTGCATCCTGATGCTCTTACACCTCCTCCTATCCTTAATATACGTTCATAAATGCTTCCAATCACTCTTATCCCTCAAACTCATCATTTTTCTACAAAGCCTAGCCTATTCCTACAATTTGACAATTTTCGAGGCTAGGCCTATGTTTTTCCCTTTTGGACGCTTTCCCCTCACTAAATTATTGAAATTCCACTCCCCCCTACTCTCTAATGTCTATCCCTATCCCCAAAAATTCCCCCAAGAATTTAGACAACCCTTAACCGCTTCATTCCCATCCCTCTACAAGGAAGTCCTAAATCCCCTACACCAAACCCTAATTTCCTCTTCCAACTAAGCTAGGGTTTTCTATGAAAAGGAGGCATACGAGAAAAGGATCCATATGGTAGGTAATATCAGCAATCATGAAGCCATAACAACTCATAAAAATCATTCCTCCATATTTTTCCAAGAATTCTTTCCAAGAGACAAGCCATGTGTCACACCCAGGGCGAGTTTTGCTTCAAACTATTTTTCTGATAAAAAAGAGATGAATTTGACAAACGTGAGAGAGGGAATTTTCCATAATAGGCCCAAGAAGAAAAAATTCCTTCAGGTTTTACACAGGTATCATGGTTTAGGAGCAATGTAAAAAATACAGGTGTCCCGGGAGAATTTCTGCATTGCTGGAGTGACCTTGGGAAAATTAGGTTTTCTCATAGCTGGAGTGCCCAAATGACTTCCTTGATGAGTCAAATGACAACTAGGCTTGAATATATTTCTAATGATATATCATGAGCTCAATTTGGATTTGAGGAAGGCATCCAAAAGTGGTCTACAACAACACTCTAAATTTCTGCACCATCATTCAACACTTTTTGACAAGTCTTGGGAAAATCGACTTTTGACAAGGAAAATCTACTTCAATCAGGAAAAAAATTGTATATTTGGAAATTATACAAGTTAATATTTCCAAAAATATATCATAGGCCCAATTCTAACACTGGGAAGGCCTCCAAATTACCTATACAAAATGGTGTTTCACTCCTGGGAGGTGGTGTTGCTCACCTGTGCGTTCAAGGCTGCCTAGGAGGACCTGACAGCCTGCGCTACGCTCTTGTGCATTCAGGGCTGCCCAGGAGGTTCCAACAGTCTGCACTATGCTCCTGTGAATTCAAGGTTTCCTAGGAGGACCCTACAGCTTGTGCTACACTCTTGTCCATTCAGGGCTGCCCAGGAAGACCCGACTGGTCAATCGAAGGCACCCGACGTTGTGCTCCTGTGCATTCAGGGCTGCCCAGGTGGACACCATATACCATTTCCTTGCCTCATATGTCAGAGGAGATAGCTTCTATTCCTTTGGGAGGTTATTTAGGGAGATTCAAGAGCTCATTTCATATCTTGGCATTAGGCCAATTCATTCCCTTGCCCCTATAGCGCAATTTGCTTCAGTAACTGCGTTATTTTCATGGTACATTTGCTGTGGGGTTTTGCATTGTTTATTGGAGGGTGATATTTCCAATGATAGGATCAAACTTAACTTGGAGAATCCCTTGGAGGAGTTTTACTTCAGATCATTCATCATATTCATCCTTCTCTATGTATTTCTAGTTTCTGAGTTGCAGCTGCTGCCCAGCAACTCCAGCATTTTTCCGATTTTGTATATTTCAGCCAATCCCTTGGAGGATTGATGCATTATTGCTAAGGGCTAGATATTTTCTCCCCTATTGTATTTGAGCCATATGTTTTCATATATTTTAGTTGTTATGTAATATGGAGCAGTACCTCTTATAAACTGCATCCTTATAGCCTGGGTTTATGCAGAAATAGCAGTGTTGTTCTATTTTCATGTACATGTCTTATTGAGGCTTGCATTGCCTTCCTTGAGTGGATGTTTCCCCAAGAAATTGTACTTTATTTAATGCTATAAAATTATTTGTTGGCTATCTACATCTTCTTGTCTCACAGCTCATAAAATAACATTGTTGATCTATTGTATATTCATGCATTGGTTGCAGTCCCTCATCGGGCATCTTCTGAGGACATCTAAGTGTGGGAGATTTGTTTAACCACCTTAGGAGGATTTATTTGGTCCCAACTCTTGGCTTTTGGTCTTAGAAACATTGGTTTAAGGGATCCAGGTCTCGGTATCAAATCATACTGCCTCCATTTCTGGAAAATATGTTTTCCAGCCATGGATTGCTAGCCATTCCAGATTTGGGAACATTGCATTGAAGTTAGATAACTTTTCTTACTTCATTTGCTCCACTAGATTGTATATATTTAATGTGTATTTGTTTAAAAGTATTGTTATTTATTAAATGGTGTGCCCTACCTCATGGCTAGTATCTTTTTCTTATCATTATTCAAGATCTCTCTGTTCATAGGTATTTGACAAAGGAGCCTTAACTGCCCTTTGCCCTACCTTGGTTCCCAAAATTAATGTCCATCTCACCTCACACATAAAATTTAAAGATACATTTGCCCTGTGATGTACCCTGATTCATTATCGAGATATCAATGACTTCATAGACTCCATAGCCCCATTGATTTGATAAACTCTCACTCCACCTATCCTACTTGATCATCTTACCCCAACCAAAACAAACAATAAACCTACACTTAACAACTAGCCTAAAATCAAACAGTTAAAGTGAACAAGTTCACATCTTTCGCATAATAGAGAGAGCCATCTCTAAGTCAAGGAAGGCCAGGTCCTAGGACTCCAAAGAATAGTCTGATGTTACCCTATGCATTTGGTCTACCAATCTGCTAAATCACAAAACACTAACAACTTTACCAGTCATGAATGTGACTTTCTTGTCCTTCTTTCCCATTGGTGTGGTGGTCTTCGCACCACTCATCCCTACGTGCTCGATGCCTTCAGTAAGTAGAGTTAACCAATCACTTAGCCATTTATTGATGATGGTTTCCACATCCTCCAATTATATAGTGTATGACAAGTCATACCAGAGCTCAACGAGGTTCATCTCTGCCTGAATGTGAATGTGGTGGAAGTCTGCTTTAAAGTCTTTGATTTGTCGATACTGATTGAAAATGCTCGGTGATAACCAGGGTTTTTGGTTAATCACCATCTATAGAATCATATCAATTCCAACCCAAAAAAAATTATATGCCATGATGCTGGATGGCTCCATCCAATGCCACAATGAGGCATATCTAGCGGCCTCGTAGACATCATGGTCCATAGTGGAGAACTATGACTCCTTGGGCTCCCTCCAAGCCATTAATAAAATGAGGAGAAAGAACCACATGTAGTAAAACTTCTTGTTGTCTTCCTGAGTTTCTCTGCAATCGTCGAGGAACTCACTATATAAATATTTGGCCCAATTAACACTCTTGGTGCACTTCGCCACCAAGGATATGACTGGCGCAGAAGCATCCTCTCTGCAACTATTTCTCATAATTTTCCCCACTAAAATGTACGTGGAAAAGCGTACAGATATATAAGAAATGGATTTGATTGAATAATCTCAAGTTCCCTTCATTAGATTATATATTTTTTTCATTTGGTCGACACACTGGAGAAGGTCACGCAGAAGGAAAGAAGCCTGTGACAGAGGCATGGGTCCGGAAAGCGGAAGATAAGAATGTTGGGTTTAATGTATAGTATGAGAAGGAGACATTCGTGGAAGAAAATAAGGCATTTATGACCCCTAAATCTTCGACATCAACTGCGTAGTGACAACTATTTCCACTGAATAAGAAGCTTGAGGAGAACACTGAAGTGCAAGAAACTGATCCATCTATCTTGGCATCTTTTTTGCAGACATGTATGAATCTACTAAGGGACCATAAGGCTATATAAGGGTTACAAGAGATGATAGATAAATTCACTGGCAAGGAAGAGCCACGAATGGAACAATGTGCAATGAGTACAGTGTACAAAAATAAAAAGACAATCGGCCGAGAGATGTGGTTGACTGCGTAAATCGAATATTATTATGGATCAGGTCATTCTAGATCTAGGATTAGATGTCAACGTTCTACCAAAGAATACATGGTAGTGGATGGGAAGGCCTAAGCTGCAATGGTCAAAAATTCAGCTAAGGATGGAAAATCAGCAGAAGATCATTCCTATGGGGCAATTGCAGGGAATCAACATAGATATTGATGGAGCAAGCATGTTCGTTGACTTAGAAGTTATTTATATCATCGATGATAGAAATATGTATCCTACATTGATTGGATTTGATTGGGCGTACGACATGAATGCTATCATCAATC
Source organism: Pinus albicaulis (assembly GCA_034641835.2). Taxonomy (NCBI): domain Eukaryota; kingdom Viridiplantae; phylum Streptophyta; class Pinopsida; order Pinales; family Pinaceae; genus Pinus; species Pinus albicaulis. The sequence continues at coordinate 2,224,950 of MU968480.1, read as the reverse complement.
TAAATAATAGGCAGATGATATTTGAAAGGAATGGTACATGTGCCATTAGATCCTTCCGAAGGTGCACGCTATACAAATATTTTCCAGCATGAGTATGGGGATGCTGAGATTGACCAGATCTATAAGGTTACTACGTAGAATGAATACTAGATTAATCCCAACGTGAATGGAAGAATATGTTGGGAGTGCGATATTTCATGCATTTTATATTCTAATGAGGAGCTAGAGCATTGGTAGAATCGCCTGCATGAAGTAACTACTAAGCATTATAACAAAGCTACCAAATCTTTGCATTGTGTGAGATCGGAAGTGCATGACTTGCCTTTTTATGATGGAACAAGGAATTTTTTCTTCTTTTTGGAAGAATGTGAGCAAAAGGGTGCCCCAGGATCATCGATACGAAGCTTTGGACTTCACATTTAGGTCCAGTCCATCCCAATGGTGGGGCGCGCATAGAGAAATTTGAGGAGGATGGAAGGAGTTTTTCAAATTGATGAGGCTGAGGTTTGGTCATGTAGACACGAAGATCGTAGAGAAGTATGATGGTCAGAAATATCCTCGTGATAATTTATTTCACTGGACCACAACTTGGGGTACAGAACCTCAACCAGAGTGGGTGCACATGTTATTTCATTCCTTGGAGATGATTTCTCAGCAGTGGTATCTTGAAATAGAGCTGCACCATGGCACGAAGGATTGGGATGAAATTATGGAAGGATTCTTGCTAACTTATAGCTTCGTTGATGGCTGGGACTGTATTAATGAGGCTCTTAAAGAATTAAAAGAGAGATTGTTCTAAATTATTAAGGAGCCAAGGACATTGGTACAACCATATTGGGTTGCACAGTTAGAACAAGCCCACAAATGATACAATTTAACCACAAAAGAAGGTGAGGAGGATCTGTGCGATGTTAATATTCCAAAGTCAGAGGGAAAACATGAGGTTGCAAGGCCTACGGTAGCTATTCCATACATAACATAACCTGTCAGGACTCAACAAGTCAACATAGGCTCAGAGGTGAAGCCTAAATTTGCAAATATTGGGAACTATTAGGATGATGACATAGTAAACAAGGTCACTGAGTTACTACCATTAGAGAACTTTTGAGGTCTAAAATGGGCCTCCTAAGAAAAATTTACAACCAAAATAAACTTTATAAGAACCAATAAGATTCAAGATTCTCATGTCAACCATGGGGGATGATTCACCATTTTTCAGGTAAAAAACTAAAATTATTAAAAATTAATAAAATAATAAAACTATTTTTTCAACTTGTATTTTCAACTTATCTCCCTAAGGTTTTACTAAAATTTCAAGCATGAGTACTCGTTGGATGCAAAATTTGATTCCTTATCCAAGGAGTACCTATGTTGCATACTTTCAATGGACTCTGCTACACGAAAAATGAGAAATACATGAAAAAACATGATTGCAATCATGTTTTTTATGTATTTCTAATTTTTTTTTTAACAGGGTCCATCGAAAGTATGCAACATGGGTGCTCCTTGGATGAGGAATCAATATTTTCATATAACGAGTGTTCCTGCTTGAAATTTGAGTAAACCCATAGGGAGATAAGTTGAAAAAGTAGTTTTTTATTTTTTCCCTCTAAAATTTGATGATGTAATCTAATATTACTTTATTATTTCCAATATTATTTTATAATTTCCTTAGGAGGCCCATTCTAGACCTCAAAATTATGCATATGATGAATACCAGGACTTTTTCCCAACGAAACTCTCGGAATTGAAAGGTATTGTACGTGATCTAGGAGTTATGAACATCACTTTGAAACCTAATGCAAAAACGGTCAAGCAACACCCATATCGGTTGAACCCAAAGTACAAGGAGAAAGTAAGGGAATAACTCGACAAAATGCTTAGCACTGGCATCATTGAACTAGTTAAGGAGTGTGAGAGGGTTCGCCCCATGGTGGTCCAAGAGAAGAAGACTGGACGAAATAAATTTTTTTGTTGATCTTCGCAAGCTGAATGATGCATGTGTCCATGATCCATTTTCGAAACCATTCAGAGACGAAGTATTGGAAAATGTCTGTGGGCAGGAAGCCTACTCATTTACCGATGAATTCTCAGGGTATATCAGATCAGAATTGCACCAGTAGACAGGAGCAAGACCACCTTCATTACTGAGTGGGGTTCATTTCAATAAAGTTTCATGCCATTTGGATTAAAAAAAACTCTAGCCATATTTTTCAGAGTATTTTTTGCAGCTTTTAGAGAGTATATCCATAAATTCCTAGAGGTGTACTTTGATGACTGGAAATTTTTTTGGTCTGTTAAAGAAGCATGTATCTAGTCTGCACTTGATGTTGGATACCTGCAGAAAGTATCAGATCTCATTAAATCTAAAAAAGTGCAATTTCTACGTACTATACACTATTTTATTGGTACATATTGTGTGAAAATAGGGATTTATGGTAGACCCTGTGAAGATTGTCTTGATTATCAATTTGGAACCCCCAACGAGTGTAAAGCAGCTATGCACGATGCTTGGACATATAGGCCATTAGAAGAATTTCAGTAAGGCATACGCACAGATCACTATACTAATGGAGAAGTTATTAAAGAAATATGTTAAGTTCTACTGGGACGACGATTGTTAGAAGAGCCTTGATGTACTAAAAGAAAATAAGTAACTGCACCTATTCTCGTCTTCCCATATTGGAAGAAGAAATTTCATGCACATGTCGATGCATCCTGCATAGATTTGGGAGCTATGTTAGTGCAGCCTGGGGATAGAGATATCGATCACCCTGTAGCTTTTGCAAGCAGGAAGTTGTCTAAGATGGGCAGGGACTACTCCACCATAGATCAGGAAGGGTTGGAAATGGTATATGCGCTGCAAAAATTTAGACACTATCTATTGGGTATGCACTTCAAAATGTCCACAGGTCTTGGATAAACAGTGTTCAGGTGCTCTGTTAAGGCACCTTTTGATGTGAAGTCACCTATTCAATTCCCCACGGTGAAAGAAGTTAGAAAATTATTTTCAGATTAAGGAGAAAAGCGCAGAGTCCATTTTGAGTCTTAGGGGCTTTGGGGTGGGTCAAATCCCCTTATTATGTAATGGGATGGGATTATTTTATGAATTTTGAACTCCGCGCGTGGTTTTCAGACCATGATATTGTAAATGAAAAATATATATAAGGAGTATAGGATAGAATTCACAAAATAGTGAAATAAATGAAATGATAGAATGAATTTGGATGTAACACTGTTTTGAGTCCAATACTCTCGTTTTGGGTTAGTGGAAAAGGCTCCTACAGTTGAGTGCATGGAGACCTTAAGAATTCTGAAGCTGTGTGCACATACCCCTGCAGCTGAGTGCGCAAGGGTGGAACTGGATCTATGAGAAGGATTTGAGCATTAATGAAAGAACCGTTGAGATAGATCTATCTTTCCATTGATGTGTTTTAATTTACTTGATGTTTATGAATATATGTGCTGCAGTAAGGGTTTTTATCTATAACTACATAGTCAAGTCTGGTTTATGGTTGTTTACATTATTTTATGCTTGATTATGTAAGATTGCACAGTTTGTTGGTAAGCTCAACAAATGTGTTGAACAACACTTGTATAATTAATAGATTTGTTTTGCAAAGCCTTGCCAAGGAAGGAAAACCATAAAGCCATAGTCCACTGTCCCAATGGGTCCAGAAACTTGGTTCTAGCATCCCCCTATATTGCCTCGGGTGAGACTTCAGCCTGCACAAGCAGAACATCCCCAAAAGGGATAGTAATAGTGGGTTTTTTTGGTTCACACAACCAAATTTGAACCTGGTTCTAGGCCCCATCAAGCCAACATGGTAATGCGTAGGTAAAAAAAGATTATAATATGTCCCCTTTTACTACCAAGAGTCAACAACCATAGAAGGGCAACGCGAGGACGAAGGTAAATTCCAATAGGTCTGTACGGCCGGAAGCTATGGTCCTCACTCAGGGGGACATTGATGAGATAGATGACAATGTCAAGCATGTCACAGAACACCTATGGGGTAACATTGAAGAAAAATACAAGAATTTTTTGGAAAACGTTCATAAGGGCTTAAAGGAATTGTAGGTTCAAACCAGCATAGTTCAGGAGGGTGTGAGTCAAGTGAGTGGGTTGCCAGTGAGTGCAATTCAAGTGAGCAAGGTAAAAGCAGGCACAAGCATGACACCACCTGAACTGGATCTAACCTCTGATACTTGCGTGATGCTGATCCTGGTGGGCATGTTAATTTTTGACACAGTGGAGCAAGTGAAGATGGTAGTACACAGGAAAAATGCAAGACTTAATCTTTTTGCGCTACTTCTACAAACTTTTCACGAGTTCCACGAAGGCATGAATGAAGAATTTTAGATCTCAGAGCAAAGCACCCTATTCATTTTTGAGGATGTCAAGAAGGAAACAAAGAGCATGGCCGAAGAAAAGAAGAGGGTTGTCCAAGAGTGAGATTCGGAAGCTACACACAAACATAAGCTAGAGGACACCATCCCCATGGCTTGCAGAGAGCTACCAGAGCTCTAGATTCAAGCTGTAGCTGTGCCAGAGGAAAAATTGGCCAAGTTCATGACAACATTAAAGGACTCCAAGCTGAGGTCAACCAAGTATGCCTCGAGATGTAGATGAAGATCATAGAACTGCAGTTCATTTAAGCCAACCATTCCACCATAAGTTCAAGAGCAGCGCGCAACATAGCTCAAAGCAACCACGAAATAGATTGAGTCTCGTATACAAGACTGTGCGAATGTATTCGGAGAAATTATGGATGTATGGGCCTCACTGCAGGAGGACCCTCAGGTGCATAATATAGAGACCAAAGTGCATGAAAAGCTAGAGAAGCTAGATCAAATCAAGATAACTATAAATACCTTACCACCAATGCAACAGTTTACCCATCTCTAAGAGGATAAATGTTTACAAGAGAAGGTCGTTGAGCTACATGAGCGAGAGAAGATACTTAAAGACAGAATGAAGCCATGGGAATTCGAGACCATCCAACTCTCCCAAACTATATAACAGAAGCTCGAAGCACTACGCCAGGCACAAGGAGGGTTTGAGTAGAAGGAAGCCAAGACAGTCACATAGACATTGCTCAATGAAGTCGTAGATTTTGAAAGTAGTGCACCGAACCGATTCCACCACTGAAGGATGCCTTGAGTGGCATCAAAGAAAAGAGCGATGGTGCACCAGCATTGTGACTTGGGAAGAGTCATAGTTTTTTGTTGGGGGCCTCTAGGACATGGCACCCCAGGATGAAAGAAGTTAGAAAAGACTCCATAGATCAAGTAGCGGAGCATGCAACGTGTAGTCCATTTTGAGTCATAGGGGCTTTGGGGTGGGTGAAAGCCCCTTATTATGTACTATGATGGGATTATATTATGAATGTTGAACTCCACCCATGGGTTTTAGACCATGGTATTGTAAATGAAAATTTTATATAAGGATTCTATGATATAAGTCATAAAGCAGTAAAATGAATGAAATGATAATATCCATTTGGATGTAATATTGTTTTGAATCTGAGTCTCTGGTTTTGGGTTATATGAAAAGACTCCTGCAGATGAGTGTGTGAAGACCTTAGGATGTCTATAGCTATGTGTGTAGACCCCTGCGGGTGAGTGCGAAGGGTGGAACTGGATTTGTGAGAAGGATCTGAGCATTAATGAAAGAATTGTTAAGATAGATCTATGTTTCTGTTGATGTGTTTTACTTTACTTGATGTTTATGAATATCTATGCTAAGTAAGGGTTTTTATCTGTAACTATATACCCAAGTCGATTTTATGGTTTTTTACATTGTTTTATGCTTGATTAAGTAAGATCATGCAGTCTGCTAGTAAGTTCAACAGATGTGTTGAACAATGCTTTTATAATTAATACATATGTTATACGAATTCCTACCAAGGAAGAAAATCCCTAAATTGAAATTCAAATGTCCCTCTAGATGTAGAAACCTAGTTCTAACATCCCCTTATATTGCCTCAGTTGAGACTTCGGTCTGCACAAGCAGATCATTACCGAAAGGGCTGTTAATTGTGGGTTTTTTTGGTTCGTGTGACCAAATTTGAACAAGGTTCTAGGCCCTATCAAGCCAAAAATGAAAATGCCTTTGAGCTCAGTATTCCACCATTCCTTTCTTTTCACCCAGTGTTCAATGTGGACCAACTTCGGCCCTACTTTCCACCATTACTGGACACATCAGACATTGAAAAAAAACTCACAACAACAAATCTAAACCCTGACTGCATGGAACATGCCACAATTTATCGAATCATGGATGCACAGATCAAAAACCCTCGCATGTAGAAGATCCAGTTGTATCGGGTTTTCAAAGCTAGCCAACTCTTGCACCAAGGCAAGTGGCTCACCAGGGACCAATTTCAGCAGAAGTTTCCTCATCTCATGGAGGAACTCAATGAAATGGGGACCATTTATTCCTAAGGGGGGAGGACCGATCCAGGGGGATATTGGTTGCCACCCACCTATTCTACTTGGACGCCCATGTTGGAAATGTTGTCATTGATGGCAAAGGAGATGACAAAGGAGGAGCACTTGAAACTTCATTCAAGGGGCATAAAGGCAATAGAGACATCAGAAAAAACATAGACAAATAGAGATAGAAAAATAAAGTCAAAGGAGCCAGACAAAGAGAAGAGAGCTAAAGAGTTGGAGAGACAGGGTAGGTTGCAAAAGAGCCACTTGATTCAAAGATCTGTCCAGGATAAGTAGTCTTGCAAGTGAATTCATTTTTTCTTGAATGGATGTGTATAGGTTGATTAATTTCTGTGTGGGATAGAAGAATAAATGTCAATTATGGGCTGTCGATGTTGTGGTTGAACAAATGCATGAGTTGTAGTCTTCAATGACATGGAAATGGCATAGATTCCACTGTAAAATTTGATATTACGGCCATCGATTGAATAAGGTGCTTCAAGGAAATTACAGGCTCTATTGTGAAATTATGGGCTGTGAAGTTCTGAATTTTGAATTCCATATAAGAGACCCTATTATAATGGAGGATTGGCTTAATTTTATGTCTATAATTGGGGATTTATAATTTGGAGGAGTTGCAATAAACCCAAAAGCAGAATGATGGCATAGTAATCCTGTGAGACATGCTTATAACACATACTGTATTAAAACAATGATGGCACAACTTTATGAATTTGAGGAATTATGTGATGAAATGTCTTAACCCTGCAAAGATCCTGAATTGTTTTAACCCTGTTTGATAAGGAAATCTATTTCGGATGTTCATTTTAGTGTTGGAGAACCGGGAGCAGAGTGATGAATTAAAGTTATGGCATTGATTTATTGATGGGTAAATGAATCTATTAAAAAGGAATAATGGAGTTCCACACTTCTCTAATGAATAACTGGAAACTGCAACTAAATATTGGGAATTGAGCCTAAATGGCTACCCTCCTAATAGATGGAGGATATCTATAGTGCGAAGGAGGGACCCTGGCACAGAGTCGGGGATAAGGCCCTGCATTAAGGAATCATGAATCCAGCGCAGAGGTTTGGTGATAAACCTATGCGTGAATGGAGCTGTGTGTTATGATAGCAGAAGCACAGTGTTGAAGTGTTGAAAAATCAAGGGATAACATATGAGAAGGAGCGACAGAGAATAATCGAAGAACTGTATGAAAACGAAGTTAAGAAGACATATTGGGATCATGAACAAATGAAGGAAGGAACGGAACCTCGAGCACAATTGAATGGAACCACGAGCGCTATGAGCAGTGACAGTCGGTTTGGAACACCTGACAGTTTTCATCGCACCGCTTTTGTACGGTAAGCTGTATTTACAATTCGAACGCGATATATTCTAGGAGCTGACACGTGGTCTTAAGCGGTTTGGAGATGCCACTCTCATCACGAGTTAAAATCCCATGCATCTAAGTCACGTGAGATTCGATTGAGGACGTCAGATCATCTAAAGTAGTGCAACGTGCTGTCCGCCGTTGGATGCGGAAGGGTCGTTAGTGTGGGGCCCAATTCTAATTTATATTGATCGGGACTGTTCAAACCATGGTTGTGAGTTTAACCGAGGTATGTCTGATGTGGTTGAGTTTTGTTATAACGCTTCCAAAATTGAAGAAGGCCGTAATATATATATATATATATATATATGGATATATTGTAGTGCACATATAATGGTTGTATATGCAAAGTTGGCGCAATATGAATTGTGTGAAAAGGTCAAAGGACAGTTGCAATTGAAATGTTCTATGAACATTTAATTAACGTCACGTATACATGTAGATTGACTCTAAGTCGAGATTGAGAAGGGAGTTAACATGTGGAGATCAATGGGTTATATGCAATACGGGGTTTAACCTTAGGCCAACAAAAATTAGAGCTCCTGCCTGCAAAAGAATTATAAGAGGGTGTATTGTATGGTTTTATAACCCTTGAGCTTCCGCATTTTTAAGCCGGATAGGAGGTGTGTGGTTTCTTAACTAAAAGAGGATTTTTATTTAATATCTCAATCGTAGATTGAGATATTAATTTACACAGATGTAATTATTTTGTCAGTTAAAAGGAAGAAGAGTATGTTGAGGTTTCCAGATTTTGAAGTTGATTGGGCAAGAAACTTTGGATGAATTTTATACACATATTGAGATTGAAGTAATCCGAAGTCTGGGACTATGGGTTAACCCCTACAACAAATATTAATATTATTGAATAACTATTTAATGTAGTGGATATGTGGGCCCATAAAACGAAATGCAATATAAAACGTCCTAGTGCCAAAGGAGGTTCATGTTATACACCCATGGTTGTAATGTTACAAGTGCTTGTGCATTGGTTTAAGGGCATCGAACCATTTTTTAGAGTATTAAGAGCTTAAGTCGGAAGATACATGAGTTTTATAGTCTTAAGGTTAAGACTTACATAATTTTATATTTTCCAAAATGTGAGTTACATCAAATCATATTTGAAATCTGGGGAATGTGGTTTTGATAACCATCAGATGTGAAAAGAAAAGCCTTCGCATACATTGAGTTAATTTTCCAACAAAAAATTAGAAGAAGCTGGAATTTTTACATAATGAGAGTTTGAGAGTTATTGGTGAGCTAAAATTATAAAACAGGCATATATACAGCAAATACACAACTACAGTGAGCTTGGAGAATTTGTACAGAGGTAAACAGAGATTGCAGAATTGAAGAGGTATGCAGCGAAGAGATTTAAAATTGCAGTGAACAGGTATACATGCATAGGTTCTCAGAGTTGCAGTAAACATATGTATGCAGGACAGTTGCATGACAGCAACAGAAAGGACAAAACCAGCAAGCCAAGGGCTGAGTGAAGTTTATATATTGAAACTGAAAATGTAAATGTTTAATTGTTTTATATTGTTTATGATGCAAAGGCAAGTATCCGAAGGAAAATAAAAATCCCATTGTAACATTGAAATTTGTACATATTGTTATACATTTTTAAATGAGTTGGACAAAGGAATGAGAAGGCAGAAGCCAAAGATTCATGGTTGTTCACTCCAAATTCCTTATGTAATACAAAAAATCATGTGATGAACTCTATATATAATATCAACTTGATATGCATAGAGCCATTAGAGAGTGAGGTAAGAGAATGTAGAAATGAAGTAGTAAGGAAGACGAGAAGGAGGAGCTGATAGAGAATCCGAGAAGATGCTAAAATGAAGGAGGGAAGATATGAGGACTGATGGATAGCAGAAGAGAAGGTACAGAACAGAGCTAATATCCAAGGTAAATCAGCAAGCGTTTTTTCTTTTGAAAGAGTAAGGAAGTTGGAGCTTCCCTATCAATTTGTAGCTTGATAGATGTCAGTTATAGCTGATTGAGGTTGGATTCTCCTGTACGTTGGTGCCTGCAAAAAATTGAGGGGAGTTGGAGCTTCCTTGCAAGTTGTAGCTTGCAGAATTGAGGTTGAAGCCTCCTGTAGGTTGGTGCCTACAAAAAATCAGTGGTGAGAGGGAGTTGGAGCTTGCCTTTGCATCACAAGAATAATAAGATGTGGTTTTCTCCCTTTATGGATTTCCACTTATATCTGGTGTCTATGTGCATGATTTCTATGTGTTGATATGGTATATCTAGTCTGCTAATACTTGCTGCTCACATATTAAGACTGCTAGTAAAGTGTCTAATCTGCTTATTAATTGCTGCTCATAAATAAAGATTGCTCACACATTATGTTTATCATGAAATGAAGGTGTTAATAAAGTTTAATGAAAAGGTTTAAAATTCCATGAATGTGTTAAACTGATTCACCCCCCCCCCCCCCCTCAGTTTAACTAAGGGTTCAAAAATTGGTATCAGAGTTGGTTCCTTTGGTATAAGCTTAATAGCTTGAAGGAGATCTGGTTGAGTCATGGAATATCAAAATGTACCTGTGTTGAGTACAAAAAACTTTCCTGAATGGAGAGACAAGGTTAAAACAAGATTATTGGCTTATGAACCTGAGGTATGGAAACTTGTATGTGATGGTTACTGCACAGACTCTCCCTCTGTGCAAGAACAACATAGCAATGCCAAGGAAAAATGTGTGATATTCAATAGCCTTGATAACAAGGATCTTGAGGTAATAATGGATTTATCCTCTGCAAAATAAATATGGGACAGATTGAATTTCATGCATGGAGTAGACATTGAGGATTGCATTGTCAAGAAGGAGAAGAGAATTAAGAAGAAGAAAACTTCATGTCAAAA